>JAKGSA010002222.1:0-22026 GCA_033558755.1 Philaethria dido
ATTCTAGAAATGGCATTATAATTGTAGTGAAATCACCAATAATTGTTATATTTATTTTTTGATTGTAAATATTACATTTGGACAAATATTTTATAACAACTTAATAGTAAATAATTATATTAACAGTTTAAATTGACTTCAAGGAGCAAGAAGTTAATAATAAGTCACCTCCACAGTCAGTCTCCACTTTTGAAATATGATTTTTACTTACTTACTTACTTTAGTATTTGGAGTAATCAGGTGCTAAGTGGTGAAAAGCTACACTGCACTTTGTCTTACCAGACGGGGTAATAATAAAGATATATTTAAATAAACCAAATATAACCTTGTAATATAAAATAATAATTTAATATATGTATTTTAAAAATAAATTTACACGAATCGGAAGTCTAATTTAACCCACAGAATGTAGAACAAATATTATTTTTTTTTTTTTTTAATGGATAACGGATGGCAA
Organism: Philaethria dido; assembly: GCA_033558755.1. NCBI lineage: Eukaryota > Metazoa > Arthropoda > Insecta > Lepidoptera > Nymphalidae > Philaethria > Philaethria dido. Next base: position 458 of record JAKGSA010002222.1, read on the forward strand.
ACGAGCAAAAGGACCACCTGATGGTAAGTGGCTACCTTTGCCCATGACCATCTACAACACCAGAGATGTTCTAGATGCGTTGCCAACCTAGAGGATACAGATAGAAGGGGAGGACAATGTAGTAGTCCGCTATCGGAACTACCAGATTTTGGGGAAAGGATAGGTGGGAAAGAGGAAAGCCTGGCTTACATGCCATCGAACCGGAACACATCATAAGATATTTGGCGGTTCGTCTTTGACATGATAGTGGTCGCGAGCCAGACGGAGGACGAACCTCCTACCACCAAACAAGATAATAAGTTTTAACTATCAAGAACTTTACTAATATTTAGCTCGTAATAAAAAAAAGAAACGTCATTCTACTCCTTTATTGAGGTCTTATACAATGTGCAACATGTGACGTAAAATGTAAATATCAACTGTCGAGGTACGCCGCTTTGTGGTACACCACAAGTGCCAAAGAGCTCTTCAGAATACACTCATACACGGAACATGCAACGTACTATGTACATGAACATTACAAATGTTACGGAGTTTCGTAAAACATCGTTTAAACTCATTACCGTAGTGTTAAATGTTAACTAACTGACACTAGGAATATTAAAAATAATGTAAAAATATATACGCTCCGTGAGTTTTGTGCGTTATTGACCAGTCTCTTAAATCTATAAAGAATAAAAAAATATATACGAGTAATATATTTACTTCACAAAAATCGCGATATAAGACTAAAGACGTTCCCGTCCTGATAATAATAATATATTTATTTAATTGCCTATGGTTACTCAGAGATGGATCCCGGTCAATGTGTCAGATTAAAAGATTAAAAAATATTGTTGTCTCAAAGGGGCCTCTCCGTGTTGGACCTGTGTCCCCACTCAAGCCTTCCAAAGGACCGGGTTCCTTTGAACCCGAGAACCTGTAACGAGATACATAATAAACTATTTTAACAAAATTAACATATTTTGTTTTGTCGAAATGAAAAATAAAATATTAATTTGTTATTAAGATATAGTTATCATCGGAAGGATTTACGGGTTAAGGTAACGCAATAAGTAAACATGCTAAAGTTATAATTCAAGTAGGTCGAGCAAATGATCAAGTGTGCGATACGTCACAGTTACAGGGAGCACTTTAAAGTTTTTCCGCGTAGCACGGCACAGATCCATCCGCGGGGCGGGATAAATGATTGATGGCGGCCTTCCAAGTATAAACTCGATTATCCGTTGAGACGCGAACAACTTACAAGTTTTATGTAACGATGGATCAGGATTATTTAAAACTTTCTCCGAAAAAATCGACTCATGACAATCATATTTGAGTTGAATATCAGCGATGGTGTTTGTGATATTTATTATTGTTTATACTTCTAAACAAATTAAATGTGATCGATACTTAACTGTTATAAATAAAATGCAGTAGGATATTTGAGAGAAGAAAGCAAAAGAAACTATATAAACGTATATAAATAATAGCTATATAAGCGAAATCAAATAACGGCATAATTACGAGATAGTTTCAAAATGTTATAAGAAATAAACCATAAGAGGTCATAGAAATAAAAAAAGTTGTTGCACATTAAATGCATAATAATAACATTTACTGGATAACTTTGCTGATGCCGCTATCTGCGATGCTTTCTGATTTAGTTATTATTTTGTTACTGGTACTTTTAATGTACTTCAATTTAAATATAACAAATTTAAATTAAATACTCTATTGAAAAACTATATATACATATTTATATAATGCTTTAAGTAATATTTCCTTTCAAAATGTAAATCTTATTTATACTGTAACTCATTTAAAAGTTTACATCTTTGCCATACTTTGTATTATAATTTTAAATGCAATAAGAAAACCTATACAAAGTCGAGGTTCAGATATTAAAAGTTTATAAAGGGCGGGATTAAAAAATCGAAGCGGGCGTTTCATTAGCACGTCTCAATATTAGTTTGCTCTGAAGAGACCAACGATGCGCGACGAGGGAAAATTGTTTCGCCGTTTATTATTCCAAGTTTTAATCAAGGAAAGTCCTGGAGCCGTCTGGAGAGCGTCCGTAGCCAGGGTCCGCCCCGTCCACATTAATCGCGTGTAAAATATCTCGCAAAAACTTCATTACTTACTCGATTATTATTTTTTCACTGGTTTTATATAAGAACTTGTAATAATTAACGTCTTTTTTTAGAAATTAATATTACTTATTATTGTACTACTTATTTTTATTGAGCTGCTTATTTTAAAAACAGACGCATTAATTGTTCTGTTAGTTTTATATCAAACTGTGATAATCTTGAATGTAAATATTCTAGTCTCTTTAACAATAACTGTAATAACAAAATCAATAGATATTTGTTCCAAAAAATAAGTGTAAAAATTATTTCAGTATCGGGTATAATTTGGGCATGAATTATTCAAAGATGAGGAGGATTAAGTAAATGTCAGCAAATATTTTCGTTCTAGTAAACGTGAAAGTAATACGATCATTGGATCTCGACTATCTTATTTATAGGAAATTATTATTTTTATAATTTTCTGGTTCTGTTAATTTCTGTGTCATTATTAAATCGTTAAAGAAGTAGTCAGTAATATTCTGAATGTAGTAAGTACTCAAGGAAAAACTGGTTCTAGTGAAGGTATATATCTAGAGATCTTTACAGAAGTCGATCAGAGCAAAGTCTTTTTAAACTTTTTAATTACATCTAAATGATGCAACACTAATATTATGATAATATTGTCTGTACTTGTATCTAAATTTAATTTTAACGTTTAATTTCGATTAAGTTTTTGTTTGGTGGTAGGAGGTTTGTCCTCCGTCTGGCTCGCGACCACTATCATGTCAAAGACGAACCGCCAAATATCTTATGATGTGTTCCGGTTTCCCACCCATCCTTTCCCCAAAATGTGGTGGTTCCGATAGCGGACTACTACATTGTTCTCCCCTTCCATCTGTATTCTCTAGGTTGACAACGCATCTACAACATATCTGTTGTTGTAGATGTTCATGGGCGAAGGTAACCACTTTCCATCAGGTGGTCCTTCTGCTCGCTTGCCATCCGTTATCCATAAAAAAAAAAAAAAAAAAGTTAAATGAAAATAGAATGTTGACATATAGACGAGAAAAGGTAAAAAGTGTGCAACGAGAATGCTATTTCTTTTGTATGTCGGTGTTTACTGTAGTTTTAGGTGTTCACTCCGTTACCCAGCTAAACAGCAAAATTGATTACATAAACTGTCACAGCGAACACAGTTCACCGCTACGTGAAAGGTAGTCAGGTAATATTGATATAAGTTTTTCGTTCAGTCAAACATAGACAGTGAAATAAGGGTGTGTACAAATCATTTTCTTTGATAGACCGTGCTGGGCCCACTCGGCTGGAATAACTCGGAACGTTTGTGCACTCAAGCTCCGCGCCTCGCGTCTTGCCTCAAATGGGATTTAGTCAGGCTAGTTCGCTATCTATTTATTATGTTTTGTTATTGCGGAAACATTTAATATTTTGTGGATTATCTTTATGACAGCATTTTAAAATAAAATATTTCTTTTAATAGTTTTTGTTTGACATAAAACAATATTGTTTATTTTTAATTTAATAATAATAAAGACGTCGGAAATTAATATTTATTTAAAGTAATTATAACATTCACTGTTACCTGCACGAAATATGTCGTAAAACAAAGTATCAGCCGGCAGTGCTGCTCTTTTGTACTTAATCCTATTTGATATATTGGTCCATTAGGATCGCTGTCCCAGCTTCTCGCCGAGATTGTAAGGAAATACCAAGTAACGAGGGTAATACACCTTTATAGACACTTGTTCGGTTTGGTATCGGTGTGTTAGCGACATCAGAGTTCTCTACTTGAATTCGATAGCCCACTTATTAGATGTTTCTTAACTTAGGTTATCAGTGTCTATTGCTTGGGGTAGGCTTAGCGCGTGAATAGCGCTTTGATGAAGCTTTACAAATTTGTGCTTTATGGAGTTTGTGATTATTAAATTTTTGATAAGAAAAAGAAATTGACTACTAAGAAATATTTTCAATGTTTGCTGAAACCAGGGTAGTCTGATTCTTCATTTTTGTGATCGAAAAATCTTCTATCTTTTGTACTAGAGAAACTTATTCGTTTTAACGACGCAGAATTTACATAAAGTGAATGTAAATAATACTGATTGATTGCCCAATTTGTTGTTTCTTAGATGGAAAACCGTGCGTACTCGCACGTCGTGGTAGAGTATCGCGTTCAGAGAACAGTTTATCACACGTACTACTGGGTGTCGTTTCAAATAAGATGCATAAATTGGATCACATTTACAAGAAAAAGAACACCTTAAGAATGAATTCATACCTAGGTTAATTCAATAGGTAATAATCCAATAGGTTACATAATATATTACCATGAAATATATCAGTGGAAAGGAATAAATAAATGATTTTTAATTTTTAACACAAATATTGATATTGTATCTTTTTGAGGAAACGTGATAAAAAAAGAAGCTTTAATAAAGAAAATTTTGCGTAGCGGGCGGGGAAAGATGCGCGGTTTGGCTGATAGAATTTTGCGAAAATAAAATCGCTCAATATGCGCTTATCTAGATCCGATATCAATCTATTATGTTTGCACGGTTCCTTTCGCTTCACAATGAAGGCAGCGAGAAGGCTTTTAAACTGAGATTTTAACTTAATACATTACGAAAGTGGTGCCGCTTTAAAGCATTTTGTGGTATCAGTTCATGTTCGAGGATAAATGATTGATAGACATGATCCGCACCGCTACAGTTAGTAGCGCCTGATCACATGTGACGCTTATTTAGGTATCACTAGTATAAATTGTGAAGATAACTTGTGGATAGCAATGCGGTGTTGACTTCTCTCACTTATATGCAATATCTTCGATTATTTCGAGAGGCGACGAACGGAGTGTTTTGCGCTAGATTCTCTCTGGCTACCCTGCTGTGGGAGACTAAGCCGCGTTTTTTTATTTAAATGATTTATTTTCTTTTTTTAGTGTTATAGCACTGTAATCTTATAAATATTTTCAATTGTTAAAATATTTTTGTTAAAAAATATTATATCGCATAAGCTTGCGACTGTAAACGCGACAGTTGTGGGTTCGATTCCCATTCCAGGAAATGTAAAAGTTTAGTATTTTTATTTCCTGGTTTTGGTAACAAGGCAAAGCGCGGCGTTGAGTTCCGCCACTCAGCACGTGGGGAACGGAGTGTCTTAACACTAGGTTCTCAGCCTCTTCTGCCTACCCTGCTATATGTGGGATACAGCGTGAAGTTAAGAAAAAAAATATTTTTTTTTACTTTCACCTGTACCTATTTAAATGAATATTAATCTCGCAATGCTATTATGACCCACTTTAAACATTTACACACGGTTCAATTCGATAACAGTAATGTATGTGTATTACATACCATGAAGCTAATTATTAATCTCGTTATTATGGTCGTCCTGGTATTCTTACCTAATTTAAGCTACCTAATTTAAGTTGCTGTTGGATCCTTTTTTAAACTATTTTTGTTTTATGAAATTAAATATGTAAAATTGGTAATGGAGACTACACAACTGATTACAAACGTTTTTACTTTAAGAAAATCTTTCAGAGTTTATTGAATTTAACTGAAAAAGGCGAACTATATCGGTGAAATATCTAATTTAAATATAAATACTTTTTCAAATGGGAATTTTAGATTTCACCCATAATGTCATGGTGTAAAGAATGAGTGATGAGGTACTAAATATTCTCTAAAAATAATACATTTATATTAGTACTCTTTTTATATATTTTAACCATTGCAGCAATTTCTAAAATATTGGGAAGATCGGTGCCAATGACTAGAATAATAAAATATATTGAATCCTTAAAATGTCGCCGCGAGGACAAATCGTTCAACGTATGGTTAAAATATCGTTACGATATATAAAATACAGGAAATATTTGAATTTTTAAAATAATTGTTATTTTTATATTTTGGGCAATGTTTATTTTACATTTGCCATGCGATCATGGTGCGGTAGCGATGTTTTTGTTTCAATTGCAAAGGTTATGTATACAAATTCGATTTGTAAAATATTTTTTTATCGTAACTTTTTATTGAATGTTTTCTTTTTCGTGATTATATAAAGCACGGTGTTTAGTGTACAATCTTTTAGTGGGTAGAAAGTAATGACTTGAGTGACTCTATCTATCCCATTATTATTCTACAAATATATTAAGTTTAATAAATGAACAGTTTTATAATATATATATATATATATATCTTATTGTATGTATATATGTATCTACGGGTGTCTATATGTATTTATCCGTGTATTTATATATTTATGTAAATATTATGATGAATATACTTATGTAGTTTATTCTTTCTTTTGGTATTATTATTTGTATGTATTATTCACACCCTATCCAATTTCTTAGTTTGCGGATTTCCTATACCCTAAGGTTGCCTGGAAGAAATCGCTATTTTAGCGATAAGGTCGCCTGTTGTACATCGTTTTCTGTTATTCTTTTATTTTTAATTTTTCTTTTATGTATAGGTGTGTACAATAAAGAGTTTTATTATTATTATTAAAACAGTTTTAATTTTATTTTCTGATTGAGCATAGAAAATTGTATTGAAAGACTGCAAAAAAACTTTTGGCCTGAAATATAAATTTAAATAGTGTTAGTTATTTAATCTGTGTAGAGGAGAGGTAAAGTTGCTTCAACTTACGCTCTAAAGAGCTACAAAGGTTAATTTGAATGGAAATTTGTGTATAATTTGCATACCTATTTATAATCTATGCAACACACAAGTAGGGTCCTTTTATTATATAATTTGCAGCAAGGGGAGGGTACGCTGGTGGAATACAAAGTGAAGAATAAAATCATTATTAAAGAAGTGTCAGTAACTAAAGATAAGTACAGTACACCTATGTTAAAAAGTAAATTTTTATACTGAATTTATATAGATATATATTTTTTTTGTAACTTCACGCTGTATCCCGCATATAGAAGGGTAGGCAGAGGGAACCAGAGAATCTAGTGTTAAGACACTCCATTCTCTTTCAACATTTCCGTTCCCCAGTTTCCGCCAAATTGAGGCATTGCGTGTTGAGTGGCGGAACTCAACGCCGCGCTTTGCCTTGTTACCAAACCCAAGAAATGAAAATATCTAAATTTACATTTCCTGGAGTGGGAATCGAACCCACAACTTGTCGCGTTTTCAGTCGCACGCTTGTGCCTCTGCGCCACGACAGGCGATATAGATATTAGTGTGCATATTTAATTAAAGTTATTATAATAAAAAAAATAAAAATAAAATAAATAATATATCCATTTTAGTAACATAGAAAATATATGTTTTCATTACTTGCTTTGCCTTATTATAAAGGCATAAATGATGTCAGTTAGTCAACAAAACTTTTCTGTTTAAGATGAAAACATACCATCGACATAATTATGTTGTGGATAGAGTGAACTTTATGTTGTTTTTAAATATTTTAGTACTTTTATGTGACACAACTTCTGCTAACATCTAAAAATTTGATATAATCACGACTTTTTAGGAATTGTAATTCATTTATATTTACTTTTTGTGAGATTTAGTTTAGGGTCTGTTAGGGAGAAGATAATTAAATTCAACCCTTTTACTCTCTTGAGCAAAGGAAAGTCTCGTAAATTGGAAAACTAAACTGTGCGGATCTCACCACGAGATTCAATTAGCTGCTAATCATATCTGGAGGGTGTGAATGGATCGATCGTGTTTGCTTTCGTGCATCTTAAATGAGTATTTAGGTAAACTCTAAAATATACAAAAACACAAGAGTTCTTTGTGATATTCTATGAGAATCTATGACACGACAAGGAAGTAGATACGTGTAGAGCAATAGTATATTTACGTGAACATACGGAAGCGACACCAATAGAGAACACACTTCATCGGATGCGCTCTTTCCGATCCCTTTCGCTCGCGTTTCGCTCGTAGCGGGCCATCTAGCTATCTATCGCTACCTAACTGAGAAAATTTTGCTTAGTCATTCGACTGTAAATTTCAGTATCTATACAGATACTTCTTTACACTCAGCGAACTTTAAAACGCGCTTATCGCTTACATATACATGAATCTTCGTATATACCATACATTACCAGATAAAATAATAACACAGTTTGTTTATTTTGAGCTATTTATTATTATAATTGGATTTTCAGGCGCTAGAACTATGCAGTTACGAAGGATAGTTGGATAGGAACGCAGTGTTATCGCACGTCGTCGGTCAAGAATGTGAGCGTTACTAAGTTCCCCCGCGATTATACAGAGCAAACATACACGGAACATCGAAGTATTGACCTGAGCCTCCACATAGACAGCTTTTAATATCACGAAATTGCCTCCACATCATTTAGTTGCTGCAAATATTACTTTAATCCCACAGCAATAAAGTTTAAGCGTCTGTGCTTGCGGGGAATGCAATAAAACCTTTGGAAATTTGAGACGTACGACTAAAGTCTTAGATGTTTCTTTCTAACTTGTGTCTAATAACGCAGGAAAAATAGCCTTGTCTCTCTCTTGTGAATGTCATGGCTATATATTGCAAAGGCGGCTACAAGCCGACAGCGATGAAAATTCTTGGTACCTCAATGTTATCCTGCGAATTACTTTTAATATCATGCTTTAAATGAGAAATAAAAACGAAACAACTAGTTGAAGTATAAAATCATTCTTATGCACAAAACTTAGCATGAAAAGTTAACTGTGTAATCATTTTATAATATTTAGTACCACCAACACAAACACTGAACATAGCTATCTTTTACTAAAAAAAAAGCGCTCGCATAATCCCTACACACCACTTCGAATAATTTGAAAAGTACAGGCAGACGTAAACAAAGGTGGTGATGCAACAATGTAACCCTTCTTAGTTAAAACTTTTCCACTGCGTCGTTTACCTTTTGACGTTTATTGCATAAAAGCCGCAAATGTGAAGGAGCCCTAGTTTGTCATTTTACATTTTCGTATAGACCCTACCATGTTCTCATAGGTTGAGGGTTGGTACCTTTATAAAAAAGACGTTTATGATAAACACATGGGAAGTCAGGGAAAACTTCGTGCTAAAAGCTAATAAATTTGTGGCACTAAACGTGAAATTACAACGCAAGAAAATATATGTTTATATAAACGTATATAAAATGTTATCTTATTAGTGCGGCCTTACCTTTTTATGTTCACCATATACTAGATTATCACTTATATTATTGATATCAATTACAAAATATTATCAGAATGTAGTACATATTACACGATGAATGGTAGTAATTTATTTATAAATTGTATAGCATCCACACCGACGCTATGCAATTCTTGCGAAATTGGATCCCAAGAGACACCCAGCGATTTCTTGGAGCTAGTTTTGTTCATCAATAAAAATTGTATAATACACAGTTTGTGATCTTATATTGTGTTATAGCGATAAGGGTAAACAAATTGCTATACTTGTGAGCCTTATTACCCGTCACATCAATCATTGAACCCTAGGAGAGTCTTATTACCTACAGCGAGGCGTCTCAATCACCGTGTTTATTGCATTTTTATTGAACGTAGTTTATTGAAACTAAAAATATTGAATTATAGATTAATTCGTAAACTAAACTTTAAATTGAACGTAAGTCTTATAGTACTTAAATATTTAATATAGACTTTTTTTTATTTGGTGGAAGTTTTCAGCCAGAAAGTACGTCATGTCACATGTCAGGTATTCAAAACCGGATTGACATTTTAATTTATACTATATGTGTCAGAAATAAAATTGAACATGGAGAATGTAGGGGTATTGTTTTGGTTTATTTGCATAAAGTAAACCAAATAATTTTGGCACTAACTATCAAAGTATATGCACTCTTATAAAAACGAAAAATAGAAAATAACAAAATAAAGCGTAACATAGTTACAATAATATTGTCATTATTATGATAAAAATATTATAATTTTACTGCAATATACTATTGTTTATTCTGGAAGACTAAAAAAAAGGGGTAGAGTGTAAAATATTAGCATATTTTTTCGACGTAGGAACAAAAAAATCGACGAGTAGACTTTATTAGCGAGCGTTTACCGTAACGGGTAATAAAAAAATGTAATCGACAGAGTGACGTCACAGGCCACTGAGCCGTGAGGCGGATTCTCGGAGAGAGCGGCTGGCGCCCACAACGCTCCGCAACATGAGAGATAGCTTCCGTCCGGAAATTCAATCAAGCTCGCACGGAGATTCTATCAAGATTGGGGTAGTTAAAATACCTATCTAACTTTTTGGCTAAACACAATTCTCTTTTATATGCTTGCAGCAGAGCCGGTTAACACGACAAAGGCGAGGACTGCATGTACAGAAAAAAAATGTGTCGTACGTTGACTTTCTGCTGTGTAAAACCGATTAAAATTTTATGCAATAAAGTTTAACATTATCGCGCAAGAACTCTTAGTAACTAGGTCGCTGTCATGTATGTCTCGTAACGGGGGGCCGAGGTGGCTCTCGACTTATTTATTGTCCTCTATGGACTTTCAATACGAAGCCGATGCGACGCGGTCGAAGGTAATTAAAAATACGTCACTCGCAGCCGACCTTTCAATTCGAGCATGTGTCGAAATTCGAAATGAATCATTTCCCGTTTATATTTGTACGTTACCGACGAAGCTCCGGTCTGTTTGTTGTTGTTTCGATCGAAATATTTTGCGAAGCGAGAACGAGTAGATTAACTGTTTTCTGCACGAGCATAGTGGTAATAACTAAAGTTGCTAGCGAACGTGATTATGGCGTCAAACATTTGTGACAGTAAAGCTTATTATTTGGTCCTAGTACAGTCAGAGTGACAACGTGGTGATGGAAGGGGGTGATGAAATAAATTAGTTATTAAAATAGTTTATATATCGAATTAATGACGTTGACGCGTACCATTTTAAAAAAAACACTATTTAAAGAGAGAGGCGAGCAGGCAATAGATGGATGCGATCTGCCCAAGACCGGGATGACTGACGGTAATAGACGTATAAAAATAATTTGTTGGTGATAGACGTATCTATAATAAATATTAAATATTTATTTTACATTTAGTACTATGTACATAATAGTAATATATTTTCAAGTAATGTACTCGTAAACAACATAGTTCAGTTTTATGTTATTAAGATATGATGTGTGTCCAATTTAACCATACATTTTAAACACTGTTAATATTGTATTTGATAGTTTTAAAGTGTTAATCAGACACTGAGGAAACAAAATAATATTGGTGTATGAAGTAAGTATGTTTCATAACAGTAAGAAATAATGTTTTTGCTCTTAATTATATAAAAATTACGTAGAACTTACGGAATAATTTATATTAAATATTTTTATAGTGAGAAAATAGAATATTTTCAGGTTTTCCCCTCTCCCACCTATCCTTTCCCCAAAATGTGGTGGTTCCGATAGCGGACTACTACATTGTCCTCCCCTTCCATCCATATCCTCTAGGTTGGCAACGCATAAAACATCTCTGGTGTTGTAGAGGTTCATGGGCGAAGGTAACCACTTACCATCAGGTGGTCCTTCTGCTCGTTTGCCATCCTTTATCCATAAAAAAAAAAAAAAAATATGAAAATGTTACATTGAAATAAATTATCAGCTTTGTGTCATAATAGTAAATACGTACATCATTATAAATTAAAATGTAATTGTTTCATTAAAAATAGTGAATTTAGTCCTTGTGCTTATAACTGCACATAATAGAAAAAAAAATTGTTTTGACTTTTAATTTAAATATGGTATATCAATCATATACTAGGTATGTCATTTATAATTTTGAGATATTATTATTTAATAATATTTTATGATCATCGTAAATACTACGAATTAAGATGTCCAAAATTGACTGATAAATTTGACGGGATATTTGATATTATATTGTTAGGTAAGCAACACAACAAAGGGGTAATCCCGTTGGCACGTGATTTTGTCATTAGGGAGATGTCTTATTATTCACAAAGTAGAAACGTCTCTGTTTTCATTTGGTAAATTAACTTCGGGTATACCCATAAAGGGGTTTCCTTGCAGGAACAGGACGACATACAGATTAATGATATTAATAAAACATTCCTTAATAGTAGACGGTAATTGTCGTCGTAATACAAGTTGTTACAGATTATAATTTACGGGTTGAAGACAAATTATAATCCCCGATCCCGATCTTCATAAAATTACATGTAAAATGACAGTGACCTAGTCTTATGTTGTGTTAGTTGGATTTAATATAGTTCGATAAAAGGCTGTATGTTTTATATGATTTATTATTAACGCCTGTCGTGGCGCAGAGGCACAAGCGTGCGACTGTAAATGCGACAGGTTGTGGGTTCGATTCCCACTCCAGGAAATGTAAATTTTATTATTTTCATTTCTTGGGTTTGGTAACAAGGCACAGCGCGGCGTTGAGTTCCGTCACTCAACCCGCAATGCCTCAATTCGGCGGAAAGTGGGGAACGGAATTGTTGAAAGAGAATGGAGTGTCTTAACACTAGATTCTCTGGTTCCCTCTGCCTACCCCGCTATACACGGGATACAGCGTGAAGTTAAAAAAAAAATTCTTATTTCTATATCAGTTAAGTGCTTACTATATAATAAATACATTTCATTGAAATAAAATAAAAATAAATTATTTTGATGCTCCAAGTAGTACAGAATATTTCTAGGCATTATTGGTATATTCTTTTAATTCCTATGAATAAACAAGATTGGCCTTAAAAGTTTTGACCAATTTGTACAATTATTAGCAGCATTCCATTCTCGGTATTATTTTATATAACCTCTAAACGAGAGCAAAAGTGTTTCCATTGGATTGTCTATCAGATAAGGAAAATGTATTTAATATATTATAAAAAATGGTTAAAAATAAGATATTTAACTTTTACGTTATATTATAAGGTACCTACTAGTACTAAGTCTTAAATCAGTGTTGCTAGACTTGTAAAGCGCTGAGTAGAAGTAATAGCTTTGCGGATTGAATGATTTCAATATATTATGTTGGGTGGGCGCATCTGGTCATCTTGGACGAGTGCTGAAAGCTGATTTATTCGCGGTATCCATCACTGCTCTCGACTGATACGTCTTCCCCTCGCCCTAATCGTGCGAAGATTGGAAGTGTCAATTAAACATGCTATCATATAATTTATTCTATCATTTTATTATCTTTAAAGAGCTAAAAGAATTGTTCTCAGTTTATAAACGTAAGCACAAAATTGACAATAAACTTTTCTTTTACTTTCTTTTTTTTATTTTCATAGACTCTTTTCCTATGAGCGAAAGAAAGGTGTTCGTTTGTTTATGTATTTATTTTTATAGATGATTTCAGTGAAAATATAATAAATTTCATTGCCATTAGATAAATCAATAATCAATACATAAATAAACCCAGTTACCCTTTTCATTCTTTCAGTCAAATAGCGAGGTAGGCAGAGGGAACCAGAGAATCTAGTGTTAAGACACTCCATTCTCTTTCAACATTTCCGTTCTCCACTTTCCTCCAAATTGAGGCATTGCGTGTTGAGTGGCGGACCTCAACGCCGCGCTTTGCCTTGTTACCAAACCCAAGAAATGAAAATACTAAATTTTACATTTCCTGGAGTGGGAATCGAAAATAGATCATTGTAAGCGCGTCAACTGTAGACATGGAAGTGTCTTCTTCTTCTCGGCATTATCCCGGATAATCAGGGTCTGCCATCCTGCTGACCTTCTCCATTTTGTACAATCTGAATATAACGGTTGGTTAGTTTATTGGCTCTCATGTCCTGCTTCACGACATCCAGCCATAGCTTCCTTGGGCGTCCGGGAGGTCTAAATCCAGGACAGATAGATATATTATTTTATATAGAATATGACTTGGATAGTCATATTCTTCCGACATAGGGTACAGGTTTCGGTCGGCGCGAAACATGTAAATGTAATCAAGTTAACATTTTTACACTTTAGAAAGCTTTACTGTTAAAAGCTAGAATTAAAGATCTGACGTTTAAACATCCTTGCGAAAGCGAATTTTAAAATTGGCACTTTGACAGGTCTATTACTTGAAGTAAACTGTTGTTACGATTGACAAATAAATTAATGAAGCTTAAGGTTTTAAGGAGTTGTTTACTTAAAAATGTTTTTATATAGAATAAAAATCCTGGCGCTTGGATCTACAGGTACCTGTTTTATTTGATAAATCTGAACTTTTATCGATTAAGTAAAACAAAGTAAAAAGAAATTAGGGTGTAATTACTTTTAATTAAATATAATTTAATTATTTCCTTTTTTTTAATAGCAGATTACAATTTACGTTGTAATTGTAATTTACGTTATTTATATAGGGGGAGGGGAGGTATCCACGGAGACTTGAATGAAACGCAAATTAAAATAAAGGATATTTCTGTTTTATTTCATATTTAATATTAAATTAGGAATTTCTATATTTATGTTAATCAAACCTTGAAACCGTTATATCAATACCTGTTCATGAAAATATACTGTTGTGTGTGGTGGTAGGCCCGGACACTTTATTTAATGATGGCCCAACTGCTTTTTGGCCTTGCAAACATGATGAGCACAGTCTTCACATGCACAGTCTTTTCATTAAGAGTTTATCAAATGTTTTTCATGAACAATCCGTTCCGTCTTCTTTTTCTCTAAGAAAGGTTTTGGATATTTTCTTTTATTTTTTCTGTTTCGTCCTGTTGTTGTATTTCTATTTGATTTTTATTGCTTTTTTCTTCTGTTTTTCCTTCACTTTTTACATGGTGAAGATGTTATAATCTCGCTTTCTTGAACGCTTCGCGGCTGCGTCAATCGTGAAGTAAACTTGTTTGTACACCATATTTTTCTGCCACTCATCTGGCAAAAATTGCATTCAAGTTATAATAACTTCGCTTGTAATTTTTTCTGTCATTTAATTTTCCTCTTTCACTGGTTCTCCTCATGTAAAATACATATAATATCTTAGTATTTTTGTGCAACGATAGTAATAACATATTTACTTCACCTATGTTTGTATTCACAATATTGCTAAGTCCTTGAATAGCAGACAGGTATAAACATTTTCTTATTGTACTTAATAACAACCGATGAAATTTTACAGGAGCGATACATTTTTTTAGACGAAAATAATTATGATAACTCTTTGCCTAAGCAATGTGTTTAGTTTCTTAGAAATCGAAGTGTCCGGGGCTATCCGCCATTCCCCTACGCGTTTAATTTTCAAAATCCTTTTACACGAAAATTATAATATATACAATTTATGTATACATTAGTTATATTGCTGTTCTTCCAAATTTACTTATTCCCACCCATATATCCAAATTAATACAAATATTAGTTGTGGATTACGTTCAAAGAACCGCAATATACTAGAAGTAATTACCCAAAGTAGATGAAACTATACTCGGTCTTTTCAATATTATGTTTTCTAAATAACATGTTGGTACGTTATTTACCTGCCTGTTCTCAATTCCCAATGGTCATCCGGCCCCAGTCTAATTTAGCGTTAGTGGAATAAATTCGTTTAGCATTTAAATTATATTCTGGCCAGTGATTCAAACAACTGTGCCCTGAATTAATAATGTTCAAAATGTTTAGTCGCACACAGTTTTGCTAGATTTTCAAATTGCAATTTGCATGTTAAACGTCAATCTGGCGGCGATGCGTCGAGCCCTATCACTGAATATTAATGCTACGTGGAGATTTTGTTTTACTTTGTGGAAACTCGATTATGATGCAAAGTAGCTGATGGTGCTGATGCGGCGTTGACAGACGACCGCGCGTGTACATAGCACCGAGCACTTCCGTGTTTTCCGCTGACATCGTATTGATATCATATCATAAGCCAGACTTGACTATTAAACTAGAAGATATTGAAGAATTAATTAGTCAATATTAAATATAAAAAGTAACATGTATATGATTCTTATGTAGTTCGTGATAATTGTCAAATAATTAAAATATACAAGTCAATACATTTAAACATGAGTACATAACATGTATTGGATTGTCTAAAAATATTTGTGAAACCCCTGTAAAGTGAGTTTAAATCATTGATTAAAACTCAATCATGATTTAAACTCACTTTACAGGGGTTTTACAAATATTCACTGTTACAATTTCATATTATAAGGTATTATGTTATAAAGTAATTGCAAATTATATTTCTGTTATGGATTTTTGGTGAAATCTCTAGCTAATATTTAATCCAGTATATGAGTTCAAATCTTTTAAAAAAATACGATAAAAATCATGCGTTGAAAACGCATTTATTTAAAACGTATCCAGATCAAAATAGCCTTAGATCTGATAGATCTTTTATAAACTCTAACAACTTAACTACATCTACGTGGTTAGTGCAGACGTGTTTTTGTCACACAAATATTTTTCTTAATGTGCATGCACTTAAAATACAACAATATAATAATAAAAAATGTATGTATATAGCATATGGACAATTTCTTTTCACATAATCTTTGTCCCCCGCAATATGTGTTTTTACTTTGAATAACTATTATATGCCAAATATTTCATAATGGAAAATTTTGTATTTATATTTCAGTTGTTATACAAACCTTTCTCAGAAACGCCGTCTCTAAAAAATTGCAGATATTTACTTGGACGTTTAACAAAGAAAGCGTTTCAAGAACTGATGTTTTTGTTTTAGTTTTATTTTAACATTAATATATATTTCAAAAAATAAACGCTTGTTGTGGCCCAGGGGCACAAACGTGCGACTGTAAGCGCGAAAGGTTTTGGGTTTGATTCCCGCTCCAGGGAATGAAAAATTTGAATAATATTTTGTGTTTTCATTTACTGGGTCTGGTAACAAAGGGCAGCGTTGAATTCCACCACTTAGCACGCAATGCTTCAATTCGGCGGAAAGCCGGGAACGGAATTGTTAAAAGAGAACAGAGTGTCTTGACACTAGGTTCTCAGATTTCCTCTGCTTACCCTGTTATATGCGTTACACAGAGTGAAGCAAAACAAAACATATTTCTATTTTAAAAATATTTTGAAATATATTAATAATATTCAATATGACATACGAGTACGTCACATATGTACTCGTACTCGTATATGTAAGTACATTTGTAAACACGATATCGACATTATATTAAAACATACTTTTCATAGCGTTTTTTTTTTTTGCAAGTATCCATTAATATTAATTGTGACTTTTGACGAATCGATCAGTGTCCTAAAAAAGTTATCCCAGACGTCTTAATTATCTTGTTATTTTCATAGGATAAATGAAATTTGATAAAATGTATTATCTGTCATATTCATATTTCTCATAAAAGATAAACAAAACCGTAATAAAAGCTTTCAATTAATACTCAATACGAGTACGTAAGTATATTTTCAAGTCAGCTGACGTGATAGTGCCTGTTTTAAAGATGTTTAATATATATTTGGAGTCAAGATATTTTATCTTTATTACTTGTAGCAACACAGTATTCATACATTTTTTTTTTTTTTTTATGGATAACGATGGCAAACGAGCAGAAGGACCACCTGATGGTAAGTGGATACCTTTCACCTATGAACATCTACTACACCAGATGTTGCTGTAGATGCGCTGCCAACCCAGAGGATACAGAGGATGGAAGAGGAGGACAATGTAGTATTCCGTTCTCGGAACCACCACATTTTGGGGAAAGGATGGGTGGGAATGGGAAAACCTGGCTTACATGCCATCGAACCGGAACACATCATAAGATATTTGGCGGTTCGTCTTTGACATGATAGTGGTCGCGAGCCAGACGGAGGACGAACCTCCTACCACCAGCTTGTTCTTTATAGTACATACACTAAAATTAGACACGTTAATCGTAAAACAATTCTTTGACAAGGTCTAACGTTCACTTCACTAAAATATTTTCCCAAATGACACAGCGGTGATGGCTTCATTAATAAAATTCTAGGTTGGCAAGTGTGAAAATATTTCGCGAGCTTCCCCACGCTAGTAATGGTGTTGATGTCGGAGGGAGAGGTCAACTAGTATTTAATCTTGTGTGAATGATTTATTGATGTTTTGAAATATTTTACCTGTATATATTTTACATTATATTCTAGCGTTATGATTTGAGTTTGGTTTTTAGACGATTAAATATGGGGGTGTAAAATATGTAGACGAGTTTTTAAATAATTAAAGTAAATATCCAAAAGTGCACAACTTATAGAGCTCATTGAATTCTAAGAAGAATAATGTCTCACAGTATAATAACGTGACACAGTAAATAAACGGTAGCAGTCACAATGTTTTGTAATTTTTTGGTAAGAGGTATCCTATTAGTTTTTTTATTTATTAATTTTTTTTTTATGGATACCGGATGGCAAACGAGCAGAAGGACCGCCTGATGGTAAGTGGTTACCTTCGCCCATGAACATCTACAACACAAGAGATGTACTAGATGCGTTGCCAACCTAGAGAATACAGATGGAAAGGGAGGATAATGTAGTAGTCCGCTATCGGAACCACCACATTTTGGGGAAAGGATGGGTGGGAAAGGGGAAAACCTGGCTTACATGCCATCGAACCGGAACACATCATAAGATATTTGGCGGTTCGTCTTTGACATGATAGTGGTCGCGAGTCAGACGGAGGACGAACCTCCTACCACCAAACAAAAAGTATATAGGATTGGACTAAAATTCGTTATTTTGTCCATCAAATTTATCTTTTTAAATTTTAAAATCTTTAATAAAAACATCAATTTTATTCTTAAATTAAATAAAAGTTCAAACTGAATTTAATGCAAAAGAACTTGATATTGACGAGTAAAATGTAATTTATATGTATATTGTTAACGAATATATGGTCCTGTCAAATTAAGGAAGTTGGCATAATATGGTGTAGCCAATATCGTTCAAATTCGTATTGCAGCTTCAAAAAAAAGTATTTATTTAGAAATAGCTTAAAACTACTCATCGGGTCTTAACAACTTAACAAAAATATAAAATCACTTCAGGAACACTATCCGTCATATAAAGAAAGAATCAACAAACTTGATTCGCTCAGTAAAAAATTATGCGTATGCGTAACCTCTTCATTTTTTTAAGTTGGTTAAAATACATGTAATCATAACAAAACATTACAATAATTTCAATTATTAATTTATATTTTTTATTGTTACTTTATAATTTTTTTTTGCCATCTGTACCTTTGTATTGAAGAGGATTCAATATCAGTGCGCCTGAGGATAATCATCTATTTGATATTAAATCAAGAGTGATTCGTCTTTTATGTTGAGTTCTAATAAAAGAATTTCATAGACGCGTATAAATTTGTGTGTATTATTCGACTTATTCACATTTTAGTTATGAAATCATATGTATAGGGTCATTGAACTGAATAATCTTAGGGCCCTATGTATTAGAACCCCAACGTAACCAAGCCAATGTTAAAGCAAAGTAAACTCTTCAGATATTTCTTGAGAACTTGATGCAAATATTGATAGGAGACAACGTAAGGCAAGCACTGATATGACTGACATTAAATTGCCAGGTATAAAATGACAGATATTAATTATAATTGACGTTTCTGAGAGCCATACAAATACAAACATCTATCCTAAAAATATATGGATGGGTGGAAGTTTGTTATTCTGTCACGCAAAAACTACTAAACAGATCTAGATGAAATTTTACAGTAATACAGATCATACATCAGAATAACATATAAACTAAAATTTATAAAGAATTTCTGCAACTTAGCTAACAAAAGTATTTAGTTTTATTCTTATTGTTATAAGCAACGATACAACGTGATGTAACATTTTAATATTGCGCTCACCAACACAATACATATAGATATTTGATAACTTAGCTCATTCAACCGCAAACCTAGATATATCACTGATGTAAAAACTAGAAGTGTAGTATTAAATCTCAAATAAATTTCCAGGTCAAACTAAGCTTACTCAATGTATTTAGTGTTTAATTTATCATTGGTTAGTCATTTTACTTGTTACCTATTTGTAAAGGCGATATCAATGAGGTGATTACATTGTCGCAACAATTTTGTTTTAAAAGTTGTACTTATTTTTGTAATAATAGATACATACATACATAGCTTCACGCTGTATCCCGCATATAGCAGGGTAGACAGAGGGAACCTAGTGTTAAGACACTCTGTTCCCCACTTTCTGCCGAATTGAGACATTACGTGCTGAGTGGCGGAATTCAACGCCGCACTTTGTCTTGTTAGCAAACCCAGGAATTCAAAAATTCCATTTCCTGGAGTGGGAATCGAACCCACAACCTGTCGCGTTTACTTAAAACCAATATTTTTTACAATAATGTATCAGAAATAAATTAAATTAATAATATAAATATTACTTACATAAGCCATATGTTTAAATAAAGTGACATACACAGTGCTAAAACTTGTATTTATAGATATGTATATTCTAGGTTTTGTTAGCATTGGCTTTGGCATGTAGAGTAGCATCATGGCAGAATATTGATTGGCATTTACGACTAATGTGGAAGTTCCATATGATACGCTTCTCGGAATTTCTTAATAGAGCCTAAGTTCACCTAATTTACTAATGTAATCACCAAATTTCTTGTATTAGGTGTTTTGAAAATTTCTTTAGTGCGTTATACAATCCTGTATGTACTTACATATAGGGTTATATAACGCACTAAAATGAGACATTTTTTTTTGTTATATTATACTAGATATTTATCATTACATTGTAACTCAGTTGTAAAAATCTGATACCTAATACCTATTATGTATTGTGAATATCTTACTACTGTAAGATTTACATAATAATTAAATAAAGGCCACCGTAGCCAGCGGGAGACCATATGATAGTAAACGGCATGGTTGTAAAGTCGGAGATCGACCACGACACGGGGAAATTATATTTAAAAGTTTCCATATATTCTCTTTGATATGACAAAGCGCGGAATTGTTTCCGCTAATTCAACATGCATTTTCTCAGTTTTAGGCGGGAAGTGAAGAACGGAGTGTTTTGAGACTAGTCTCTCTAACTACCCTGCTGTGCGAGAAAAGAAGTTGAAAGAAAAGTCACAATATTACTACAAAATATATATCTACAGTACCATATTTGTTAAAGTCAAACTATATACTTATAACAAAGGAACATCCTGCACGTTTGTCACTTCTGAATGTCATTTAAGGGACCAATGTATACATTTCCCTCGAAGTTTCAAAGGTGGAATAACAAACCAATATAAAAATAAGACAAAATGGCTCGCTGCCAAGCATTTTAACATAAAACAACCCGCAGTCGTAAAAACACAATCTTTTGATTTATTTACTTACCAAAACTATTGATCGTAAATATGGACTTGTGACGATTTGCAGATGAGTAAATATAGAAGTCAAACGTGTGTCAGATAATATTGAATGAAATGCTCGGTTTTTTTTCAGCTTCTTGATTTAATCAAAAACGGGTTTATCAGAAATTAAAATGAACGGAGCGCCAAACGCTACGGTCTCTGCATACTTCTTTCGCCTCGTACATAGTCATTAACCTCGTCATCCTTGTTCTCCATGGGGTACTCAAG
>JAKGSA010002223.1:0-22017 GCA_033558755.1 Philaethria dido
ACGGATGGAGCATTACAAAGACCGAATGACATTCGTTACAAACGCAGTTTTCTTTCTATTAAAGGATCATTATCTCGAATTTAACTCATAAAAATCTACGCGGAGTCGGTTCGTACGGTTCTTTTTCTTAACCAATAATATAGGACTACTGAATAGAGACGAGCTATTTCTTATTGTGCCATTTTCTTTTAAATGTATTAATACCTCCCTAACTTTTCTCATGTTCTACAAGAATTATGTAACTTAATTTTCGATCTTTATATATATATATTTTAAATATTTTTTCTTGTGTAAAGTATTTGGCAATTTTGTAAATGTATGAACGATAATCGTTTCTTTCTTTTATATTTCTCCCACATAAATATTGCATGTGGTGTTTATCGTAATAAACATGTGCATGGTTACTGTATTTTTCTAAAAATGTATTAATAGCGTGCAATTATTTTTATTATACTTATGTGATAAACCAATAAACCGATATGGACGACACTGTACAACTTTTTCAGGTTTTTTTTTTTAAATTTCTAATTTGATTTTTTGCTCAACTGTCGTTATACGTGAGATGCGATTTCGATTTTCGTAAAACTATTTTTAAACTCATTGATAATATTAAAATTTCCTTAATTTGTATCGGGTTAGTAAAATCAGTAGCTAATTCAATAAAGAGCGTCATATTAGAACAATATCATAATATCAATTAAGACAATATCATAATATCAGTACGCGATCTGTGTTTGAAGGTAAATATGAAGAACCCAAAGTGAATAATTACTTTGAAAAAACGATTATCTTTTATACTTACTAGCCTGCCTAAGGACATCCGATTGGAGTCTGATAAATGTCTACTCAAATTAAAATTACGAAAATACCTGTTCTCATTGTTATAAATTGTTAGTGGTACTGTATGTAATTCTACTTTATTGACTATTAAATCATAATGTAATGACGTCTTAACGTTTAAACAGACTGCTGATCCCACAGGCAAACGGTTGTAATAGTTTAGTGGGACAATGTTTAATGTTTGTTTTCCTATTATGATAATTAAATAAAATAAAAATATACTCACGATTACTAGATGTCTATACTATAACGCTTAGACCGGGTATTTTTAAGATATTAAGACCCATTAATATATTAAATCGAGTTTCATCACCTTCTATAAGTAAACTATAAAACTTCAATTATAATTTCCTACAATAGCTTTAATTCTCTGTTTTAAGACAACTTTTTGATTCTCAATAATCATAAACTGCGCGGCAATTTGCCTACTTTAACCGTATCGCACCGAAACGGAATCAGCTATTTATTATTTTTTACAATCGACCCTAGTATCAAAACTTTACATACTGTCTGTTACCAATAATCACATTAGTAAAAAAAACGCGCTAAATAAATGAACAATAGTAAATAATTTTAACGTTCGATAATAATTTTTATCTGAATATTCTTTACGATGACTGTAATTACAGTAGTACAGTAATTTTAGTGACCCCAAGTAGACTTGAACCTAGAACCTCC
This sequence comes from Philaethria dido, assembly GCA_033558755.1. Classification (NCBI taxonomy): domain Eukaryota; kingdom Metazoa; phylum Arthropoda; class Insecta; order Lepidoptera; family Nymphalidae; genus Philaethria; species Philaethria dido. The sequence goes on from JAKGSA010002223.1 coordinate 1,519, forward strand.
GGATTTGGTGTCTTTCGGCGCTACCGACCACGCCACAGAGCCCACGTTAGTAGCTTCCAAATATTAGAATACAATCAGGTTTTGCAGCATGCGTAGTTGGGTCTGCGACTGTTTCTTTTCAACGAACAAAAAGACATGATAAGAGCTTTTAGAGCTTATAATACTGGAATGAATTAGGTCGCCGGCAATTCAGCAGCCGACGACCATGCATATGATACGATTTGGCCATAGCTGCTTGCGTTTTGATCGAAACATGATTCACCATGACTAGAAGACCGAGCTGAGCGACAGAAAATACAAGTATATTATAAATTCTCGGTTCATAGGAACCTTGTCCTTGAAGGCTTTGCAGGGGACACAGGCCGTCCAACACGTAGAGGCCCTTGAGACAACAACAATATGCCTGATGCATTGAGTCGATCCATCTCTGAGTAACCATAGGCAATTGCTCGTGAGATGGTCACCGGTCAATGCGTAGGAGCTTATGGAACATATGGAAAACCAAAATAGGCCCGTATGGAATGGAGTTTGGATGGACTAAGTACTGGGCTATTGATTGAGACTACGACGTCCGCCTTTTCAACAGTCTCAAATTGGAAAGGTTAGCGGACGGTGACTCGCCTCCCCACTAGATGGGCCCCCACAAAGCGGTGGGCGTAGTGCCTCGCGCAACATCGGTGTGGTCGGCTATGGTGCCGAGGTGTGCACCGGTTTCACCATCGCGAGAAAGTGCCGTGAGCGGGTTTCCCCCCGCTATTACGCAGATTGAAAGCACTTCCACCTTCCGAGCATATAGTTTCGTACCCACTCGCCGACCAATGAAGGCAGTTTTCAGAGTAAGTGGGGATAAATTATACCCTTCTCCGGAGGTCTCAGGTCCGTGGGGTCGCCACTCCCCAACAGCTTCGTTCTGGAGCCGGGAAGGTTCTGCGCCAAGTATATATTATTACAATTATTATTATTATGACATTGATCTTTATTTCCATTTTTGAGGTTCGAAAGACTTAAGATATTTTTGTGAGCGACATCCAGTCAGTTACGACAGTTGCTCGCAGTGTGAATGTTCCATTTTTTTTTCGAATGCGTAGTGATGCTGCTGGCCATAGCGGCTCTACAGCGTCACCAAGCTTTGTGGAGGCCGTGAGCTTGATGAGCTCTGACCCTGGTTTGGCCTGAAGCTTCTTGGGATTTTAAAATGGCAAAACCGTAAACAGGACTCTTGTTTGCGGAAAAAAGAGCCATCTGATTGAACTTTGAGGAACTGCTTACGTATAAACCTAACAACTACGAACTGACAAAACTTCCACAAGGATCACTATTACTAAATACGTGCAAGACGTGAATAAGTTGATAAATCGAAATGTATATTTAAGACCAACATGGTTTAAGTCTAACTTTACTGAAAAAAAACTAAAGCTCTTTATGTTATTTGAATTATTTAATTTTTTTTTAATTCAAGACAGTACGTTCGCCGTTTTCCACTTAAATTTTGAGATAGCTTTGTTACGTAGCGGTAGTAGTCAACTCCACGCTTTGTCCTGCCAGAACGGAGGGATGAAAATACATCATCAATCATTCCCCAAAGAAATTTATTTTAAATTATATTTGGTATTTTTAATGTATTTTTATAATTTCTAAGCATGAGTTAAATCACTTTGGAATTTTAAACTGAATAATTGTTTAAATGTTTTTAATTAAATTATATATTTCGATATTTATTAAGTTAAACAAAATTCTCAAGTAAGCAAGTTTTTAATAAAAATTGGAATGTTATAAAATGCAGCTTATAAAGTTCTGATTATGTCAGAGGGACTCTGCATTATATAATAAAAAATAAAAAAAATCATTCACCAGAGTGCGAGCCGCTTAGATATTACTACTAACATGAAAAAATAAATGAAATACAAAAGCCTATATATAACTAATTACTGAAGACAGAGTAGCAGATATCAACTCTAAATGTGTTGAAAATCATAGTTTCTTTTTTTAACAAAATGGTAGATGTGGTGTGGATGACCCCGCATATTTTTGATTTTGAAAAATATGCCAAAAAATTTTAGCTTAAATTTCCTTAGCTATTGAGTGTTCATAATAAACAAAAAACCAGCCTGGGCAGAAAAAGAAAATTGTGGAAGCTTAAACCAAAAACGGTGGAATGCATGTGGATGACCCGCCAGACTCGAACCTGAACCTCCGATTTGTTACCAACTCGGCACGCTACCAATTGCGCCGGGCCAGGGCCTTGCGTTGGTGAAGCATGAAATATCAAACATATTCAGATTGTGTGCATGCGTAAAGCCGTGGACTAGACTTGTTGAATGTTTTCATTCGCTTGTAGGCTAAGCATTTACATGGGAAGGGTCGAAGCGCTAGATCATTTAAAATCAAAAAGATCAAAATGTAGAAAGTATTCTTTATTCAAGTAGGCTATTACAAGCACTTTAGAATCGTCAATTTACAAAGGTGTCGTCGTGTCAGTCCTAACGGCTACCACCGGCTCGGAAGGTAGTTCTGCTGAGAAGAGCCGGCAAGTAATTCAACAGTTGCTCCTTTCAAATAAAACTTTTACAATAAATATACAACTATGATGAGCCTCCCGGGTGAGCGTCAACAGCATTTAATTCCACAAATTGACATAATTATAATATTCTTGGACAGAATAATATACTTTTTTTCAATAATATGTTCTTAATCTTTACTTTAAAAATTGAAGTGGCAGATCTGTAATTATTTCTGGAATTTTATTATAAATGGGTATACCTTGTGACAAAAAAGATTTATTAACTTTTTTTGAGACTAAAACTAGGGTGTAATTAACTCATTTTTCCTTCTTGTATTGATATCGTGTCTGTCATATTCACATGATATATGTATGCACGGCGGTCTGGTCTTCTGGTGTGGTCTGATGATGATGATGATTATTTATTGTTTAGACCAGAGGTGGTTGATACTTTCTATCATTGTATTAGTACTTAAAGGTAAAGTTTGTATCCCTTTACGATTAATTGTGAGACGGGAAGAAAGCATGAAATTTTAAAGGCCAGTTAAATTTTGTATGGAGAAGAAGTGGAGAAAACCGTTATTTGTAATAATGTAATACTTAGAAATAAATGAAATTCATATAATAAATATTTAGTTTCACGTACATAGCAGGATAGGCAGAGGCAACGAGAATCTAGTGTTAAGTGACACTCCGTTCTCTTTTTAACATGTTTGCTCAAAATAAATATTACACTATTATTGGTGGACATTTACTTTTATTAAAATTGCAAAACCGTAAACAAGATCTCTAGTTTAAGTGTTGTTTTCATCCGATTGAACTTTTTAGGAACTGCTTACATATAAAACCCAACAAATCCAAGAACTGGACAAAACTTCCACAAGGATCAATATTACAACACGTGCAAGACGAATAAGTTGATAATCGAATAAGCAACATACATTTTCGAATCAAATGTATGCATATTAAATGTATGTTTTGCAAAATGAGGTGAACCTTTATTATTTTTTGACTGAGGAATGCGCCTATTTTTAATATCTATAAAACCAAATATTTATATTGAAATAAACATAATCAGACTTTTGTTTTAATTGGAATTTTAAATATGGGAAGCTAAAAACAAAACTAAACATTTATTTTGTATTTTTTTTTTTTTTATGGATACTTGGATGGCAAAACGAGCAGAAGGACTGCCTGGAGGTGGTTACCTTTCGCCCATGAACACCTACAACACAAGAGATGTACTGGGGATGCGTTGCCAACCCAGAGGATACAGATGGAAAGGGAGGACAATGTAGTAGTCCGGCTATCGGAACCACCACATTTTGGGAAAGGATGGGTGGAAAGGGGAAACCTGGCTTACATGCCATCGAACCGAACACATCATAAGATATTTGGCGGTTCGTCTTCGACATGATAGTGGTTTCGCGAGCCAGACGGAGTGACGAACCTCCTACCACCAAACAAAATTTATTTTGTATTATTTTACTCATATACACATTTTCAACCATTTTATCGCTATGTTTACGTATTTTTTTTAAATAAAAAAAAATACATTTAATTTTTTTACTTTAATTATGACATTATTTAAGAACTACAACCTAAAAGGCATCCAGATCCCACGGTTAATTTTCGCACAATTCAGTTTCAAGTTTTTCGCATATAGCAGGGTAGGCAGAGGGAACCTGAGAATCTAGTGTTAAGGCACTCCGTACCCCACTTTCCGCCGAATTGAGGCATTGTGTGTATTTCGCTTGAATTTCATCAGAAAGTGCCCTCTAAGTATTAAAATATATTAGTGTGACGTCAGCGTTACCCGTCATCGTAAAAACCACGTTTTATATGGCAAAGGGGGTAATTTAAGAAAAAATTAAAGAGACTTCTTTCAATTCAAATTAATATTCATAACCTATATAGAAACAAAAAAATTGACTCTTAAAAATATGTCGTAAATTTTTAGCTACCATCTTAATGAAGCAAAACCAGCCTTTAAAAAAATCAAAAATAGTTTTTTATAACAAAATTGTTGTGGCTTATGTGTATGTCGTGACCCTGCCAGGACTTGAACCTGGACACTCCGATTTATTATGTCGGCGCGCTACCAATTACGCTACAGGGCCTTATGTTGGTTACAGCGAAATACTAGAACGTAATCAGATTGTGCGCATGCGTAGTCGAAAGGTCAGGAAAGGTGAGAGATAGAAAAAAGGTTGCCATGAAAGGAAATTTTGGGTATAAAATTGCAAAACCTTTGACCTCAGGGAAAAGAGACCATCACCAAAATTCGAAAGTGAAATTACTAAATAACTTTACATCCTATACCAGCTTCCTTAAATATACCGGCATCACTAACAATGTACCGGCTTCCCTAAATATACCAGTTTACCTTTTTAAAATTTTCACCCCTCGCCACTGATGCCTACTAATTTTATTTTAATTTTTAATTTAATTTATTACAAATAAGTACTATGCCTCAATTCGGCGGAAAGTGGGGAACGGATTTGTTGAAAGAGAACGGAATGTCTTAACACAAGGTTCTCAGGTTCCCTCTGCCTACCCTGCTATATGCGGGATACAGCGTGAAGTTAAAAGAAAAAAAAAGTACTAAATAATATATCTGGACCAAGCGTGTATCGACTTGCATATATAAATAGTAAAATGCATTAGAATTGCTTTATTTGTATGGTGACTTCGAGAATGAATAAAAATTCAAACAAATCTGACATTCATAAGTAAAAAGTGTTTAAATAACGTAAAAATAAAATTTGCATAGAAACTTAAAAATACATGTTCCATTTACCAACTTATTCACGCCTGGTGCGGATTTTAATATTGTAATCCTTGTGTGAAATGTTGTTGTAACTTCTCACTAAGTAGGAACGTAACGTTCCTACGTAAGCAGTTCTTTGAACTTACATCAGATGGCTCTTTTACATAAATACCTAATATAACAAAAATATAAAATATCTAATTAATTTTATAGAAGAAGTTAATAGAATTAAACGCCTGTCGTGGCGCAGAGGCACAAGGGTGCGACTGTAAATCCGACAGGTTGTGGTTTCGATTCACACTCCAGGGAATGTAAAATTTAGTATTTTCATTTCTTGGGTTTGGTAAGAAGGCAAAGCGCGGCGTTGAGTTCCTCCACTCAACACGCAATGCCTCAATTTGGCGGAAATTGGGGAACGGAAATGTTGACAGATAATGGAGTGTCTTAGCACTAGGTTCTCTGGTTCCCTCTGCCTACCCCGCTATATGCGGGATACAGCGTGATGTTAAAAAAAAATAGTTAATAGACAATAAAAAACACTTTATAAGTTTTCACAATGTCTCACGACAGTAAGAGCTAACCTAAGTGACGTATTGCTTTAGTGTATTGAAGTATCTAGAAGAACTTAGTAGGTTCTCTTTGTATGGATATAAGAGGATTCTTATGCGAAAAAAACATTAAAAATAAAAACGTATTTGTTCAAACTAGTGTCCCCGTAAATGCGTTAATAACGCATTGCGTAGTGGCGTCTATGTCACTTTATATAAACATCCAAGTCGAACCATGGTAGTGTGTGTAACATTGTAGTACTCCTTCGCCATATAAACTATAAGTGTGCCAACTTTCATGCTCTTCCGTCCGTGCAATTTTCGTAAAAAAGGGTACAAAGTCTTTACTTAATTCATTGGTAATCGATAGAAACAAATCTTAGAAGAGACATAAACTATTTCAATAAACAACTTTGAAAATTATACACCTAATATGGTATATTGTATTTCAAGTTTCTGGTGTCTTCTCCTATCTTTGTGATTTAGTAGCAATTTATCGTTTATAAATAGTAACAAAATGATACTGGAGGAAGGTCACGTAAAAAGCATGAGGATCCCCAACGCGAGGAGGGCATGTATGAAGAGATTAATGACTGTGGACGAGGCGAAAGAGGTATGCAGGGACCGTAGCGTTTGGCGCTCTGTTCTCTCTGACTACACCGCTACAGATATAGCGTGAAACTAAGTTATACATATTTTTTTAAAGTAATATGTAAACATTAATATAGAAATAAAGCTAAAGGCACCTCCAAAATATATTAAAATGATTTTTCATATCATATCAGTCTTTCTAGTGGCAACAGAATAAATGGGTGGTTTCAATATCTCGGGACATGACAATAGGAAAAGTGTGGAGAAAACTCATAACATGTATTCTAACATCTAGTCGAATATGACATAACATTAGAAGCCCGGTAATAGCACATTACCGGATTATGATGCGGAGACGACGGAGTAATAGATATGGTTGTTTCTATATCTTTACATACTATATATAACAAAGAATTATTTTAATTTTTTTAAATATTTATGTTTATATTTTATTTTGGCTAATTTATGTTCATGTAATATCTAGTTTAGTTTAGTATTAAATAGCAACATATTGCCATCTATTCGATATCTGTCGATCCATCTTGTCCGCGTTCAGATGGCATTGTTGTCAATAAAATCAAACATGAAAAATATGTTTTAAAACAGAACTACTATTAATTATAGATATATATGCAGAATATTTCAATACTGTCTCGGTATTCTAATATAACAAATACAAAAGTTCGTGACGTATGGCAAGTTTAACGGGCAAATACTACTGTACGTATATAGATGCAACTTTACAGTAATATAGCCTTCATACGTTATAATTACACATAGTGTATAATTTATAATATATTTTATTTTGGTATATAATTAGGTATCTAGGTAGTAAGATATTTAAGAAACATGTTCTGTAAAGATGGCTGGTATAAGATGTATGGTCCTATTGCCGCCAGTTACTATTGAGGTAAGTCCTAGGTTTGTAAACAATCGCTCTTGGCATGTCATTTTGTTAGTTTGTTTTTTATCGGATTGGATAACATTAGAGAGTGCCTTTTAAGTATTAAAATGAGTTAGTGGGAGGCGTGACAAGTTAGCCTTTAATATCGGAAATGGAAAAATACGTAATAAATTATAGAGACTTTCTTGTAGAAGACAAAATTTCTCTTCAAAGCCTTTCCAGAAAAAAGAAATAAACATTTTTAATTTTTAAAATTATGCCAAAAATTCTTACTTCTTAAATTTTTAGCTACGAGCTTTCATAATAAAATAAACCAGCCTGAACAGAAAAAGAAAATGTGGCTTTTTATAACAAAACGGTGTAGAGTGCATGTGGATGACTTCGCCAGGACTCGGAACCTGACCCTCCGATTTTTATATCGGTTATCGCTACCAATTGCGCCACAGGGCCTTATGTTGGTTAAAGCGAAATACTAGAATGTAATGAGATGCGCATGGCGTAGTCGCGACTAGGGCTTATTTGGATAGGTTTTATCTACTTTAGTTGTGGAATGCTTATATATATTAAAAAATTCAAAATATCGTTTAGTCAACAGACCTTTATACAGAAATTATTAAATGCAAGATTTCCATAAAAAACCTTTCTGGGCAATCCTTCAGAATTATTTCACTGTCTTCAAACAGTGCTACGATATTCAAGTATGCTACGTATGTGGCTATTATAGTTGTGGTTCGTGTAGATGTTACATTATTAGTAGATAGATTTATTTATAGTTATATATTCATATATTATTTTTATGTAAGCTTGCGTTTAATATTTAGGGTTATAAAATTTAAGTAGGTTTATTATATTAAGTAAATATTTTAATCATTTGTAGACCAACTCCATATCTTTTTGTATTCTGCTCCTTAACATTTAGTAGGGTTGCCTGGTTCGGTTTCCGAGATAAAAAGTTAGCGCGCCTCACGCCCTCACGGGTTCTCTCCCTAAATTCGGCAAAAAAAATGGAAAACGGAAATGTTAATAGAATGTAGTGTCTCAATAATACAGAGAGATAACAATGCCATCTGGACACCCACAATGCTAGACCGAATAGAAAGATATCGCATAGATGGCAATAGTTTTTAATTTAGTGGATTAATTTCGGGAGGCAGTGGACAATGAAATGTCACTATTTAGTAAGTGAAAACCGCATTAAAAACTGTTGGGTGTACTTTGAAGATCTAAGCATATTATATTGAATATCAAAATATTTTTTTATTCATATATACTTATGTAAGCACGTTTTGAATCATCTTGAACATAAAGCCGCTTATCGTTTCAGAAGGCAGCTTGTTGAAAGAGGTGAGTGGCAAGTTTGAGTAACTAACTCCAAACTTGCCACCTCGCCGCCTCTTTGTTCTTCTTCTTTATTCTAATCTTCTCTTTGTTCTTCTTTATTCTATTCTTCCTTCTCTTTTGTTCTTATTTTATATTAAATTGTGTGCAATAAAGAATAAGTATAAATAAATTAATTAATGTTTATTGAAAAAAACTATATAAATAACATTAAAGTAAAAGTTTTCAGGAGAACTTCAAACTTAAACATGCATTTTCGGACTTATCAACTTATTCACGTCTTGTTCGGATTTGAAATTGCAAGTTTAGTCAAGTTCGTAGATGTTAGGTTTGTATGTAAGCAAAGTTCTTTGAAGTTAAGTCACATGGCTCTTTCCATAAACCAGAGACCCTGCTTGCTAAGTTTCATCACGTATGTACGTAAAGTATTTGAATATCGTAGCACTGTTTGGAGACTCCAATAAGTGCTACAAGTTACTTGCGAATTGAATGTATACAGAAAAGATTTCTATGACATTTTGCAAAACCTGAAAGAATTCCTGAAAAGCGTGCCTTTCCTTTATTACATATCATAATTCTCATATAAGTCTATTTGACTAAATAATATTATAATTCTCAATATATAAGCATCTCCACAACTAAAAGTAGATAAACCAATCAAAACAAGTCCAGTCGCGACTACGCATGCGCACAATCTGATTACATTCTAGTATTTCGCTGTAGCCAACATAAGCGCGCCCCGTAGCGTAATTGGTAGCGCGCCGATAATATAAATTGGAGTCCAGGTTCGAGTCCTGGAGTAGGGTCATCCACACTCCACTCTACCATTTCCTTGTTAAAAATTCCATGATATCTAATATTTTGTTGCTTTTTACAGCTGCTACCTGTCTTTAGTAACCAGCGTAAAGACTTTGAGATTTTCTGCTAATTTTAGGTGTCTAATGTTAGTAACGTTTTGTTAGTGATTTTACTTTGTCTAAATACATAAAAACAAAGTGTTCACACGCGATGTTTATGGGTTCAATTTCAGTTCGTGGGTAAGGGATTATATTTATATTTATAAGCGTTCTTGGAAACAATGAAGTGACAATAATAATTTCGCTCTCTACTCTACTCTACCTGCTAGTTAAGAAAATATGGGATCTGTGAACTAAAAAAATCCTGATGGTTTCTTATAAATTATATTATATGTACTTAAATATATTATACTCAAATAATTCTCTCATCATCGAAGTGCAATGGAATAGCGTCTAATTGTAAACATGAATGGTTGCAGGTTCGAATCCCACTCGGGAAATGATTATATTTAAGGTAAGACATGCAATGTCTCGTTTTCAAGCGGGATGAGGAGAACGGAGTGTCCTGACACTAGGCTCTCTCTGAGTACACTACTTTGCGGGACAAAGCGTGAAGCAATCTCCATTGCTGGTGTCATCTATTTTCTACACATTGTATTTCTTACTACCTGAAATCATCTCTATAAACACTTACTTAGAATACTATGTAATTCCTGAACTGACTACTAGATGTCATCATTGTATTTATATTAGAAGGATAAATTTTGAATTGCTTTTAATGAATAGTATGAGAACGGAGGAGATTGGAAATAAGCATACGTATACTGGTACATGGAGAAGAAGTGCACAAAACTAATTTTATATTACAATATGTAAAACAAATATATTTGGTACTGTACCATACGTTTGACAAACAATTTTGTGTAAAGTGATATTCACGTTGCTAGGGAACCGTATATTGTGCACGTTAATGGGTTCATAACTAGTGTTTATGAAAATAAAATATTTCTTCTGGACTTGCCATTACATGAAAAGTTATTATCGGATTTCATTTATTTTTAAAAAATTAAATTAAGTAATTATAAAATTACAAAAGTGCGTATTAAGTACAAAAATAAATCACAAAAGTTATCTATAGATTGTCTAAACTATATGGAATAAGGCATTGGTGCTACACACACTACCATGGTTTGACATGTTATATAAAGTGTCCATCGCGCCTATGTCCATGTTTATATAAAGTGACACATATATTGCTAGAGACATCGCGTTGTTAACGCGTCAACGGGGACACTAGCTGTATTTGTATAATTCTATATTCATTTTCAATTATAATATAATTATAACACTCCTTAAGTGAAACTGAATGAAAACAAACAGCTTGTCACGACTACGCATGCGCACAATCTGATTACATTCTAGTATTTCGCTGTAACCATCATAAGGCCCTGTGGCGCAATTGGTAGCGTGCCGAAACAACAAATCGGAGGTTCCAGGTTCGAGTCCTGGCAGGGTCATCCATATGCATTCCACCCCGTTTTGTTTTAAAAACCCACATTTTTTCTTTTTTCTGCCCAGGCTGGTTTTATTTTATTATCAACACTCGTAGCTAAAAATTTAAGCTAAAAATTTTTGGCATATTTTTAAAAATCAAAAATATTCATTTCTTGTTTTGGAAAGACTTTGAAAAGAAGTTTTGCCTTCTACAAGAAAAGTCTATAATTTATTACCTATTTTTTTTCGTTTCCGAGATAAAAGGCTAACGCTCACGCCTCACTAACTCCTTTTAATACTAAAGGGGCACTCTGTAATGTTATCCAATCGATAAATAAACTAACAAAATGACATGCAGAGCGAATGTTTACAAACCTAGGACTACCTCAATAGTAACTGGCGGCAATAGGACCTTCTCATACATCTTATACCAGCCATCTTTACAGAACATGTTTCTTAAATATCTTACTACTAGATACTAATTATATACCAAAATAAACAACATATTTATAAATTATACACTATGTGTAATTATAACGTATGAGCTATATTACTGTAAAGTTGCATCTATATACGTACAGTAGTATTTGCGTTAAACACTGATAACCATACGTCACGAACTTTTGTATTTGTTATATTAGAATACTGGGACAGTATTGATATATTCTGCATATATATATCTATATTTAATAGTACTCGTAGTTCTATTTTAAAATATATTTTTCATGTTTGAGTTTATTGACAACAATGCCATCTGAACGCAGACAAGTTGGATCTACAGATATCGCATAGATGGCAATATGTTGCTATTTAGTACTAAAGTGTACTAGATATTACATGAACATAAATTAGCCAAAGTAAAATATAAACATAAATATTTAAAAAAATTAAAATAATACTTTGTTATATATAGTATGTAAAGATATAGAAACAACGATATCGTAATAGATATCGTTGTTTCTAAAAAATCTGTTGTCGGAGACGACGTAGTAATATACGTCGTCTCCGCACATCACTCTTTGGTAATGCTGTTACCGGATTTCTATTCTTATGTCATATTCGACATCTACATGTTAGAATACAGCTTTCTCCACACTGTTCTATTGTCATTTCAATATATTAAAACCATCCATTTATTCTGTTGACACTAGAAAGGGCCCCGATATGATATGAAAAAACCCATTTAATCATTTTTGAAAGTGCCTTTAGCTTTATTTCTAACATTCATGTAGATATATTACTTTAAAAAAAAATATGCATAACTTACCTTCACGCTATATCTAATTAGTTGTGATCCAGAAGAACAAGGCGTAAACATTGCATCACTTCTTTCGCCTCATCCACAGTCATAGAAACATCTTCATACGTGTCCTCCTCCCGTTGAGATCCTCATCCTCGCGTGATCTTCCTCCAGTATCATTTGTTACCATTTATAAACGATAAATTACTATTAAATCCCAAAGATAGGAAAAAACACCAGACACTTTAAGTATAATATACCAAATTAAGTGAATAATTTTCAAAGTTATTTATTGAAACAGTTTTTTTATCTCTTGTATAAGATTTGTTTTTTGTGATTACCGGATTATTATACTACGGGGATGCGGGTCACTGACACGCATGCAACATCTGATTGTATTCAGATATTTAGTAGCTACTAACATAGGGCTCTGTGACGTAATTGGTAGCGCCCCGAACATCAAGTCGGGAGGTTCTAGGTTCAAGTCCTAGTAGGGTCAAGTGTACTTTCACCTTTTTTGTTAAAATGAACTATGATTTTAATTATTTTGTTGCTATTTTAGCGATATCGAGCTATGTGTAATATATATACTCGTAGTTCAACATTTTAAGCATGATGATGTTTCAATATTTTTCTAATGTTACTTTGAATACTCTTTGGAAAAAATCTTATTTCCCTAAGGGCTAAAGTAATATGACCATACAGTCAAGCTGACAAAATTACCGGACCACGTGTCCGTAGTGATCAGACAAATTATAAAAAAGCCATGGTGGTGTGGTAGTAGCACCATTGTTTATTCTTTACAGTTTATTCAATCTACTAATAACTTCTGTGATTTATATTTGTACTTACTACGCATTGCTTTTATTATTATTTAATTTAAATTTTTCAAAAATAAATGAAATCCGATAATAACTTTTCATACAACAAACAAAGTGTTATTTTAATTTTTTAAATATTTATATTTTATTTTGGCTAATTTATGTTCATGTAATATCTAGTTTAGTTTAGTATTAAATAACATATTGCCATCTATGCGATATCTGTCGATCCATCTTGTCCGCGTTCAGATGGCATTGTTGTCAATAAACTCAAAACATAAAATATGTTTTAAAACAGAACCTGTTAAAATATAGATATATATGCAGAATATTTCAATACCGTCTCGGTATTCTAATATAACAAATACAAAAAGTTCGTGACGTATGGTTATCAGTGTTTAACACAAATACTACTGGCTTACGTATGTAGATGCAACTTTACAGTAATATAAGCTCATACGTTATAATTACACATAGTGTATAATTTATAAAATATATAGTATATATATATAGTATATAGTAAAGTTGAACAGCGTCTTACTGCAATCTTAATGCATCTGCACACAACCATTGGTTTGACATTCACTTTTATGTCAAATGAAATAACCGTTGCTAACACAAACTGTAAACTGGGTCTCTGGTTTATGGAAAAGAGCCATCTGACAGCTTCAAAGAACTGCTTTACATACAAAACCTAACAACTACGAACTGACTAAGCTTACACAATTTCCAAATCCGAACTAGATGTGAATAAGTTGATAAGTCGAAAATGCATTTTTAAGTTTAAACCTCTGGGCTGGTGCACCCCAGTATCAGCTTGAACTATTTGATCGCATACAACGCAGAGCCATTCGAATCGTTGGGAACCCACGGTAATCTGTGCAGGGCTTGACTTTGGCGTTGCGTAGAGACGTGTCCCTCGTTGAGTTCTCTACCACGCATATATCACGGGGATTGTTCTGGGAACTGTTTGACCTGATTCCTGCAGGATTTTTAAACCGCACAGTACATACAAGCTCAAAATACCATCAAAGCCACCCTAAGTCGTGGCACTCAGTACTGTGCGGTTTCGAGGAATTTCTTCCACGTGCTGCCACTGAACTGTGGAGTGGCTTCTGCGGCAGTTTTTTCCATGTCGATGCTGAAATGGGTACCTTCAAAAAACGCTACTCCCTCCTCAAAGGCCAGCAACGCACCTAGCTCCTCTGCTGTTACACACGGGGCCGTGGGCGGCGGGGATCTTCCCATCAGGTGACCCGAACGCTCGTTTGCCTTGTCCTTTCCATAAAAAAAATAAAAAATACTTTTTTGCTTACTAGTCTTTGATTTCAATAGACATTAATTTATTTATTTATATTCTTTATTGCACACAAATTGAACGCTAATATAAGAACAAAAATAACTGAAAATTGGCACTCTCGCCATACTCTTTTCAGCAGAACTGCCTTCTGAAACGGTGGCAGCTTTATGTTCAATCGATGATTCCAGAACATTAACGCCAGAAGTATATTTGAATAAGAATATTTTTGAAATTCAGTATTCAGTGTCTTCAAAAAGTAAAGGTGACTGTGAAAATTTGGCGGGCAACGTACTTTCGATTATCGATTTTTTATTTTTGTTATGTTGGTACACTCTTCCCGAACATCTATTACCAAGTTTCAAATTAGTATAGCATTTTTGTTTGGTTGGGAGAGGCGTAAAGGTTATAAGTGTTTTGCGTGCTCGGCGATTTCTTGCTATCGAAAATGTGGATTTGTCAAAATTTTGTGTAAAAAATAAAAATAAGTGCTCCGAAACACTTAAAATGTTGACAGTGGCATACGGTGAAAACTGTTCTGAGTAAAAAAATGTTTACAAGTGAACAAACTCTTCCAAGATGGCCGGGAAGATGCCAATGATGGTGAGCCTCGCTCTGGACGCCAAACACGTCAACAATAACTGATGAAAACGTTCAAGCAGTGAAGAAAATTGTTCCTGGAAAATCGTCGAATCACTATCAGAGAAGTTGCGCTGAGGATGTTGGTATATCCCAGCAGCTCGTGCCATGAAATTTTTCTAACGTTTGGGCATGAGACGTGTGTCAACGAAGGTTGTTCAGAATTGCTCATCATTCATCTTTGCTGGTGAGAGATTTTTAACCAAAAACAACACCACAATGTACCTCCAGCCACCATATTCACCGGATTTATTTATGTGACTTTTTTCTTGTTCCCAAAACTAAAAAGACCTATGAAAGGACGGAGATTTGCAACGATTGAAGAGATAAAGACTGCATCGCTGGAAGGCTCAAGGCTATACCGAAAAGATTAACATGAGAAGTGCTGACGATTGGAAAAACCGTTAGCATAAGTGTATTATCTGAGGGGATTACTTTTGAAGGGGACAACATAAATATTGATAAATAAATAAATATTTTTTCTTAAAATACAAAATCACCTTACTTTTGAACACACCTCGTATTATGCTTAGATCTTTGAAAGTACGCAAGCAGTTTTAATGCGATTTCGCGTAAATAGTGATATTTCATTGTCACTGCCTCTCGAAATTAATTACTAAGAATTGTAAACTATTTGCCATCTATGCGATATCTTTCGTTCTGTGGGTGTCAGATGGCATTGTTATCCTCTGTATTATTGAACACTACATTCTATTAACATTTCCGTTTTCCATTTTTTTGCCGAATTTGGGGAGAGAACCGTGAGGAGGCGTGATAGTTCTTTATCTCGGGAGGCGAACCCAGGCAACCCCTACTAAAGAAGTTAGAACAGAATACAAAAAGATATGGGTTGGTCTACAAATGATTAAAATATTTACTTAATATAATAAACCTACTTAAATTTTACAACCTAAATATTGATAAACGCAAGCACTTACATAAATAACTATATGAATATAGTATAAATAAATCTACATCTACTAATAATATAACATCTACGCGAACCACAACTATAATAGCCACATACGTAGCATACTTGAATATCGTAGCACTGTTTGAAGACAGTGAAATAATTCTACAAGTTACTTAGAAAAGATTTTTATGATCTTCACATTAATAATTTCATATAAAAGTCTATTTGACTAAACGATATTTTGAATTTTAATATATATAAACATTCCACAACTAAAAGTAGATAAAACCAATCCAAATAAGCCTAGTCGCGACTACGCATGCGCACCATCTCATTACATTCTAGTATTTCGCTTTATCCAACTTGTAAGGCCCTGTGGCGCAATTGGTAGCGATGCCGATACAAAAAATCGGAGGTCAGGTTCGAGTCTGGCAGGGTCATCCACATGCACTCTACACCGTTTTGTTATAAAAAGCCACATTTTTTTCTTTTTTCTGTTCAGGCTGGTTTTATTTTATTATGAACGCTCGTAGCTAAAAATTTAAGGTAAAAATTTTTGGCATAATTTTGAAAATCAAAAATGTTTATTTCTTTTCTGGAAAGGCTTTGAAGAGAAATTTTGTCTTCTACAAGAAAAGTCTCCATAATTTATTACGTATTTTTTTCCATTTCCGATATAAAAGACTAACGCTCACGCCTGACTAACTCATTTTAATACTTAAGTGGCACTCTGTAATGTTATCCAATCGATAAATAAACTAATAAAATAACATGCAGAGCGAATGCCTACAAACCTAGGACTACCTCAATAGTAACTGGCGGCAAACAAACAAACAAACAAACAAACAAATATTCTTTATTGCACAAACAAACAAACAAATAACATGAGGTACTCGTAGTAGTAATAGCGTACAATAAGGCGGCCTTATCGCTTAAAGCGATCTCTTCCAGGCAACCTTTGGATATAGGATTGGCAATAGGACCTTCTCATACATCTTATACCAGCCATCTTTACAGAACATGTCTCTTAAATATATTACTACTAGATACTAATTATATACCAAAATAAAAAATATATTTATAAATTATACACTATGTGTAATTATAACGTATGAGCTATATTACTGTAAAGTTGCATCTATATACGTACAGTAGTACTTGCGTTAAACACTGATAACCATACGTCACGAACTTTTGTATTTGTTATATTAGAATTCTGGGACAGTATTGAAATATTCTGCATATATATCTATATTTAATAGTAGTTCTGTTTTAAAACATATTTTTCATGTTTGAGTTTATTGACAACAATGCCATCTGAACGCGGACAAGAGCGATCGACAGATATCGCATAGATGGCAATATGTTGCTATTTAATACTAAACTAAACTAGATATTACATGAACATAAATTATCCAAAATAAAATATAAACATAAATATTTTAAAAAAATTAAAATAATACTTTGTTATATATAGTATGTAAAGATATAGAAACAACTATATCTATTACTCCCTCGTCTCCGCATCATAATCTGGTAATGTGCTATTACCGGGTTTCTAATGTTATGTCATATTCGACATCTAGATGTTAGAATACATCTTTTGACTTTTCTCCACACTGTTCCTATTGTCATTTCCCAATATATTAAAACCATCCATTTATTCTGTTGACACTAGAAAGACTGATATGATATGAAAAAGCCATTTTACCATTTTTTGAAGGTGCCTTTAGCTTTATTTCTATATTCATGTAGATATATTACTTTAAAAAAATATGCATAACTTACCTTCACGCTATATCCCTAGCGGTGTAGTCAGAGAGAACAGAGCGCCAAACGTACATACTTCTTTCGCCTCGTCCACAGTCATAAACATCTTCATACATGTCCTCCTCCCGTTAGAGATCCTCATCCTCTAAACGTGATCTTCCTCCAGTATCATTTTGTTACCATTTATAAACGATAAATTACTATTAAATCTCAAAGATAGGAAAAAACACCAGACACTTGAAGTATAATATACCAAATTAGGTGTATAATTTTCAAAGTTATTTATTGAAATAGTTTTTTTTGTCTCTTGTAAGATTTGTTACTTGCGATTACCGGATTATTACTCTGAGGGGATTTTTTTTTTTGATTCGTATTACTTGGCAATTGTATTATTCTATAGATTTATTGAATTTTCTCAAACAATATTTTTAGACAATTACAGTCATTTGTTTCTAAAATTTATAGTCAAATTATTTATTATCAAATTTTTAAATAGGAATAAGTAATTTGATTTTGTCAACTTCTATATATTTTGTGTTATTTATGTTCTTCCGATATGCCTCGCAAGCGTAAATCAGATTTAACGCGTAGCTTTTCAAGAGCTCGAGCCGCGAAAGTAGCTAGAACTCAAGAATCTGAAGAGCAGACTAAAGCAAGGCAGATTTTAGACGCTAAACGTCACGCAGCTGCTAGAGTTACCGAGACCGTAGAACGGACTCAAGCCCGACAGCATTTAGACGCCGAGCGACATGCGTCTTTTAGAGCGTCCGAAACTCTAGAACAAGCTCAGATACGTCAAATCTTAGATGCGGAGTGTCACGCATCTTATAGAGCCACTGAGACCTTAGAACAAACTCAGACTCGGCAAATTTTAGATGTGGAGCGTTACGCATCTCTTAGAGCCACCGAGATCTTAGAGCAAACTCAGACCCGACAACTTTTAGATGCCGAGCGTCACAGATCTCTTAGAGCCACTGAGACTTTAGAACAGACTCAGACCCGGCAACTGTTAGATGTCGAACGTCACGCGTTTCTTAGGGCAACCGAAACATTAGAGCAGACTCAGGCCTGGCAATTTTTAGACGCCGAGCGTCACGCGTCTCTTAGAGCCACTGAGACTTTAGAGCAGACTCAGGCCCGGCAACTTTCAGATGCTGAGCGTCACGCGTCACGCATAACTGCAGAGATTCACGAAGAGTCACAAAGGCGGCGAGACATTAATGCTGAACGACAAGCAGAAAGAAGACGCGCACTTACGCGTAGCACGTGGGAGGCATTTCACGATTCCGCGTTTGATTATGATCCACTGATTGATTACGTCAACCACCGATTAGTTATAATTGGGAAAATGGATCAAAATGTAGATATTGCGAAGTACTAAAAAATGAAAAAGAAGAAACTCCTGGTATGTGTTGTTCTGGGGAAAATCTTGCTTCCATCACTTGGTGTGCCAGAAGAACCACTTAAGACTCTGCTTTTGTATGACTGCGACGAATCACGCTTTAACAAAATAAGAAAATACAATTCGTGCTTTAGAATGACTTCATTTGGTGTTGACAGAGAAGTTGTAATGCCTGGATCTTCACCTACTTTCACTATACAAGGACAAATCTATCACAGGATTGGTTCTCTGCTTCCAGCGAGTAATGAAGAGCATAACTTTTTACAGGTTTATTTTATGGAGGACGAAGACAACGAGGCCGACCGTAGGTGTCAAAATATTATAAATGCGAAAGTAACTCTGTCTGTCTGTCTGATACATTTTCATGCCTGATCACTGAACCGATTTTAATGAATTCCATACGAAGATAGAACTGAACTTGAAAAGGACATAAAATACATTTTATTGCGTAAAAATTATAAAAGGGGTTGAAGAGATGAAAGTTTGTATGGAAGTTCCTCATTAAGATTGTTCAACTGTTTACAACTTTCACACCTAAACCACTTAACCAATTTTGACAAATAGTCTAGACCTTGGGAAAGACTATAGGCTACTCCTTACCATGTCGCGCGATATAACTGAATTCCACGCTAGCTAAAGCTAGTGTTTATATAAAGTGACACATATATTGCTAGAGACAACGCGTTGTTAACGCATCAACGGGGACACTAGTTTGTATAAGTCTTTATTAATTTTCAATTATAATATAATTAAAACACTCCTTAAGTCAAAGTGAATGAAAACAATCAAACAAGTCTAGTCACGACTACGCATGCGCACAATCTGAATATATTCTAATATTTTATCATCACCAACATAAGGCCCTGTGGCGCAATTGGTAGCGTGCCGAAACAACAAATCGGAGGTTCCAGGTTCGAGTCCTCGCAGGGTCATCCTTATGCAATCGACCCCGTTTTGTTTTAAAAACCCACATTTTTCTTTTTTCAGCCCAGGCTGGATTTATTTTATTATCAACACTCGTAGCTAAAAATTTAAGCTAAAAATTTAAGCTAAAAATTTTTGGCATATTTTTAAAAATCAAAAATATTCATTTCTTGTTTTGGAAAGACTTTGAAAAGAAGTTTTGCCTTCTACAAGAAAAGTCTCTATAATTTATTACGTAATTTTTTTCGTTTCCGAGATAAAAGGCTAACGCTCACGCCTCACTAACTCCTTTTAATACTAAAGGGGCACTCTGTAATGTTATCCAATCGATAAATAAACTAATAAAATGACATGCAGAGCGAATGCCTACAAACCTAGGACTACCTCAATAGTAACTGGCGGCAATAGGACCTTCTCATACATCTTATACCAGCCATCTTTACAGAACATGTCTTTTAAATATATTACTACTAGATACTAATTATATACCAAAATAAACAACATATTTATAAATTATACACTATGTGTAATTATAACGTATGAGCTATATT
>JAKGSA010002224.1:9953-21967 GCA_033558755.1 Philaethria dido
TCGGCTTCTGCGACATATATATATATATATATATATATATATATATATATATATATATATATGAGACAATTCACGCTTTTTTCAGTTTCTATCTTCGCTGAGACTCAGCGAAAATCAAAATGATTAATCGTTTATAGTCTTGAATAACATAACTATAACAAATTAAAAGGAGCATAGCATTAAAGATAGAATAACTGTTTATATAAAAATATCTGTGCATTTATATAAAACTTTTCATCGAAAAGCACATCAAATATCTAAATTGGATTAACTGAAAGTCTTAGATATCTAAAGTGTATATCGAAGATGCGCAAGTTCTATTTTAATCAGATTAGCACATTTACATAATATATATCTTTAACGTGTTTATGATAGTGGTATTTGCAAGTAATGAGAA
Source organism: Philaethria dido (assembly GCA_033558755.1). Lineage (NCBI taxonomy): Eukaryota > Metazoa > Arthropoda > Insecta > Lepidoptera > Nymphalidae > Philaethria > Philaethria dido. The sequence continues at coordinate 10,351 of JAKGSA010002224.1, forward strand.
GGCAGAGCCATTCGAATCACGTTGGGGACCTGGTAATCTGTGCAGGGCTTGACACTTTAGCGTTGCGTAGAGACGTGTCCTCGTTGTGCGTTCTCTATCGCATATATCACGAAGTGTTCTGGGGAATTGTTTGACCTGATTCCTGCCACCAGGATTTTCAAACCGCACAGTACGCCACAAGCTTAAATACCATCCACACCACCTGGATGCGTGGCACTCCAGTACTATGCGGTTCGAAGGAATTTCCTTCCACGTGCCACTGAACTGTGGAATGGCCCAGCCTGCCTGCGGCAGTTTTCCAGGTCGATACGAAGTAATTGCACTTTAAAAAGCGCGCCTACTCACCTCAAAGGCCGGCAACGCACCTGCTTAGCTCCTCTGGTGTTACACGAGGTCGTATGGGCGGCAGGGATCACTTACCATCAGGTGACCCAAACGCGCTCGTTTGCCTTGTCCTTTCCATAAAAAAAAAAAAAACTAGTATTCCAATAGCATTGTTATATATTTATGTGTTTTTCCTACAAGTAATAATGCCAATTATTTAAACAATGGCATATATATAACCAATTTGACAATATGTAGACATTTATAATCTGTAATATATCTGTTGACATTTGCAAAATGCCAATTGCCAAGTAATAGCTGACGTTTGTACACCGCTACAATTTTTCTCTAAACATTGGCGAAGTGGTTTGTTATTTTCTTTTCAACTGGCGCATTCGAAGTGCTTAAATTGAAGAACTGAACTGAACTTTACTCAATTTGTTATTTTTTATTAAATATTGTCAAAAAGAAAACAAATGTTATTGTAATATATATCAAACATGGGAGATCAGGGTAATTCGTTTCGCATAGATTGGTTTGATGGTACAGTTACCGAAAACACAAGACCAACTACTTCAGGTATAATGAAGAAGATGATGCTGCTAACACAGCCTTCAAAACAACAAACAAAATTCCAACAAATAGAAAAAAAGGCTATTGGTTTCAAGCGATTGCTTGAGCTGTCAAGTTTGTCACAACCTCTTTTGAACCTAGAACTTAGCAATAGACCAGGTTTCTGGCTACTGTTTAAAGAAGATCTTAAAGGTGATTTTATAGTGTTACTAGTGAAAATTCTTAGGAGCGTTTACAATTCATTAGATGCTCATGATATATCAAAAATTGTAACCCTATTGAAAGATGAATTTGAAAAATCAGACTTTCTATCAAAATTAAAAGAATATATAAATGATATACCAAAAGTAAAAACTGTAAATAAACCCAGAAATGCACACTTATGGGATGATGTGGAGTCTTTTTACTTTTCTGTCTTGGGTTTATGCTTGGCAATTGTGAATCTTGGAAATAGTTCTAATGAATATTTAAAAAAAATATATAACTTATTGAAAGTTACGGAAACTAGTGCTATAGCAACCCAAGAAGTACATATGGAACCTATTAAATCAACATTTTATGAAGAACTATATGAATTGAAAATAAAATTAGAGCAATGTACTAGATTTGTAAGTATATGCTATCTTCATTTTATTTTGAAAAATAATATTTAAAGTATGTGGCATATTATAATACAATTACTTATAACTTCCTATAGAAAATAAATATTATATTTTTAACTTTGTACACAAAAAATTACACTCTGTTAACACACTTAGACAATTCAAATAAAAATAACAATAATATTTTTCAATATTTTCAGGTATCAGAAAAAAGACCCACAAAAGAAATAGAAATTCCACCCCAAGAATTGCTAGATAAAAAAAGTTTTAGGAATCTTAACATTTTTCCAAATAAAGATGATCTTCTCAGTAGTAAAAATGTTCAAATAGAACCAAATATTATAGACGGTGCTTATCCATGTGTCTATAGCTACTTGGATTTACAATTTAGGCTGTTAAGAGAAGATTTATATTGCCCATTGCGAGAAGGACTAAGTAAATTGATTTTATGTTATCCTTTTTTTTAGCTTTACACTGTATCCCGCATATAGCAGAGTAGGCAGAGGAGACCTGAGAACCTAATGTTAAGACACTCAGTTCTAACAGTTCTGTTCCCCACTTGCCGCTGAATTGAGACATTGCTTCGGAACATTTAAAGCACCATAATTAAAGAATTATATTATTTAATAAAAGAAACTTTGCCTTATTACTAGAGCGAGAAAATAAAAATAGTAAATATTAATAAACATTTAATATTTAACCAACAACCTGTCCCTTTTACAGTTGCATCTCTGTGCCATAACATGCCTTGTTATGCTCATGGCTTTGTAATACTTTTTTAAATCAATTAAGGTTATTTAAATTATTATGATAGGTATTTAAAAGTTAACAACTGACATATTATCTTTTTGATTATAGCTAAATACATTGCGGACCCTTCTAAAAAAAGATTTGAAAATATCAGGTGAGGCTAAAAATATTTTTCTTCCATATTATTTAATTTTAAGTTTTAATACACTAAATATTTTGGATATCAAACTTAGCATCAGTTAATCAACTATTGTCTAAAAATAAAATCGAAAATGATGTTTAAATTACAACTATTCAACTTTTTTGTATTTAAAAAAAGAATATTACAATAATAATAGTTTTTTTTTTAAAAAGCTTGGGTTGTATGTTGTCTATAGATTACTTCAAAAGCACCCCATGCCTAAAAAAATATTTTTTACTCTTTGGTCCAATTTTTCACAAAAACATGTTTTTTCAATTTTAGTATATAACGTGACTTCACGCAGTTTCACGCAAAAACTACAGAACGAATTTATATAAAACTACAGTAATAGGATTTATCAATTGATAAAACATCAAAGCTTAAGCTTAAGCTATGAAAAAAAAAATGGTCATAATTTAATAAATATTTATAATAATGATAAGTAAATTAGTATATAAATTTAAAAATGATATTTAATTACTTTCAAACTGCAACCAAATAATTGTAATTTTAACAAAAACGAAAATCAACTTCAAATAAAAAGCACTACAAAGAAAAATTATTACGAATAACTTAAAAACTATTTGTCTAGCAGGGTAGGCAGAGGGAATGTACTGTTAAGACGCTCCGTTCTCTTTTAATTTTCCACCGAATTGAGGCATTACTGCTGAAAGGCGGAACTCAAGCCGCGCTTTGTGTTGTTACCAGAGCGAGGGATTGAAAATGCTAAATGTTATTTAATATTTTCATTTCCTGAAGTGGGAATCGAATCCACAATCTATAAGATTAGTAGGATCCATTATATCTCCTTAAAGTCTTTTGCTTGATTCAATTTTTCAAAAACAGACAATTCTGGTCAATGGTCTATAATATTAATATAAGAATATTTAAAAGTTTATATAAAATGCCCGTTTAGTGCATTTTTTATGAAGTCGATTTTCTTTTTTTGTTTTTAATTATTTGACGACTGACGGAGATGCAGATGCAGAGGCACAAGCGTGTACTGTAAATGCGACAGGTTGTGGGTTCGATTCCCACTCCAGGAAATGAAGTATTATCATTTTCTGTGTTTGATAACAAGGCAAAGCGCGGCGTTCAGTTCGGTCACTCAGCACCCAATGCTTCAATCTGACGGCAAGTGGGGTAAGGAATTGTTGAAAGAGAATGGAGTGTCTTACACTAGGTTCCCACGTTCCCTCTGCCTACCCTGCTATATGCGGGATACAGCGTGAAATTAAAAAAAAACATATTTTATTTCGACAGAGTATATCCAAAAGTACGTGTAATAAAAATATATGCAAGTAAGAACAAAGTTGGCTATCTCATAGATATGGCTTGGACAGAACGTCTTAACATAAAATCAGTTGATTTAACTAAATATGCGCGCGATAAGTGGCTCATGTGCGGATCTTTATTACTTTTTACAAATGATAACTTCGAGAACATTCTATTTGCAACAGTGTTAGATTCGAGCATACAATTGCTCAAGGAAGGTTATGTAAGTATTATAATTTTTTTTTAAATTTTTATTTTCAAATTCACGCTTTTTCGTACGTTTGAATGTCGAGTGGAGGAACTCAACGGAAGACAAAAAAATCATTTTTTTTTCCTGTGAGGGGACGGGGTTAGAATACAATTCCTCTGCGCCGCTGGGTAGCGTACCTTAGAGGCGGATATACCAGTAGTTAGGTGGTAGGAGGTTTGTCCTCCGATTGGCTCGCGATTACTATCATGTCAAAGACGAGCCACCAAATATCTAATGATGTGTTCCGGTTCGCCCATCCTTTCCACAGAATGTGGTGATTCCTATGGCGGACTACTGTAGCCTCTATTACTATCTCCTCCCCTTTCATCAGTATCCTCTAGCCAGCAACGCATCTACAACTCCTGTTGTAGATGTCTATGGGCGAAGGCTTACCATAAGATGGTCCTTCTTCTTTTTAAATGTTATTTATAATTTATTTAACCACAGGAACAGTTTATAATTAACGAAGGAACAATATATAAATATAAATAGCATTTGAAAAGTTTATGAGTTATTCGTAATAATTTAACTTTTTTTTCACTTCACGCTGTATCCCGCATATAGCAAGGTAGCCAGAACGAACTAGAGAACGTAGTGCTAAGACACTCCGTTCTCTTTTAACATTTCTGTTCCCCACAATTTTATTTGAAATTAGTTATCTTTTTTAGTTATTTTTTTTATTATCTTTGTCTTTCTCAAATGAATGCATTAATGTAAAAATGTACATCTTTTTCAGATAACTGTCTCATTTGAAACTCCAGTATCCGATGATGTATTCTCTAAGCAGTTTTTAATGGTTGAAAGTGAAGTGTTTTTTGAGCCTTATCACCAAGTGTTAAGAATATTACAAAAACTACCTTCTAACAATTTACCTATGAAAAGATACATTTTGGATGTCCAAGTATGTAGTTGATTGAATTTTATATTTTTTTCTTTCACGATTTATTCGACAGCAGGATAGTCACAGAGAACCTAGTATCGAGACACTTCGTACTACACTTTCTGCTGGAATTTGATATGTTGCGTGTTTAAAGGCGGAACTCAACGCCGCGCTTTATCTTACCAAAGCAATAAAATGAAAATAATTCCAATATAATTAAAAAAAAAATTAAAAGTTATAGTTTCATAGATATTTTGAGTATTAGTAACTTACCTAAAAATTTCTCTAATAATTAATTAAAATTATAAAATGAAATTAAATTTCTCTAGTAATTAATACATACATAGCTTCACGCTGTATCCCGCATATAACAGGGTAGACAGAGGGAATCTGAGAAACTAGTGTTAAGACACTCCGTTCCCCACTTTCCGCCAAATTGAGGCATTGCGTGCTGAGTGGCGGAACTCAACGCCGCGCTTTGCCTTGTTCCCAAATCCAGCAAATAAGAAAGTCCATTTCCTGGAGTGGGAATCGAACTCACAACCTGTCGCGTTTACAGTCGATAGAGATAGTAACTATATGAAAAATAATTTAGCTTAAAGTACTATACTATGATAATATTTTAACATTTCAACAACAGAATCAAACGAAACTACCCGAATATCTAAAACCCGGCCAAATATATTTGACACGTAACGATAAATTTGAAGAAATATCTTTCTCAGTGACATCAAATAACTGGCCTTCAGAAAAACTGTTCGGTCTAGATAAATCTCAAATGGACGTTTTTAAATTTGCATTAACCAACGAATTTGCGTTGATACAAGGCCCTCCTGGTACTGGCAAGACTTTCATGGGTGTTAAAATAGCTTCAACATTACTAAAAAATTTCAACTTAATGGGAACCCCTATGTTGATTATTTGTCAATCTAATCACGCTCTAGATCAGTTTCTAGAACAAATAACGAAAATTACACCGGATATTGTGAGGCTAGGTGGTCAAGGGAAGAGCCAAGTAGCCGATCTTTACAACATAAATCGTATGAGAAAACGAGTTAAATCAAAACATTCATATTTGTTTGCGAAGAAACGTTCAGAACTTAATGTTTTATTTGAAGAAATGACGCAAGTGCAAACTGATATAAACAAATGTGAGAACATGGTGCTAACAAACGGTACTATTAAACAATTTTTGAAATTAAACGGGAAATCGGTTTATTTGAGGCGCTCTGTTTTATTTGAATATGAAGATGCAGTTTTAACATGGCTTTTTGGACACTTGCAAGGGGTTAATAAACCTGGGGTCAATACTGAAGACTGGGAGGCTCACCTCATGCCTGAACCCTCAGAGAATATAGTGACGTGCTTCTCCGAATCTTATGCTTTAGACACAATAAAGTCTTTGAAAGATAGAATAAAGGCCGCGAATACGATTCCCAAGGAACAAATGAAAGGGATTAATTTGGTGGAAATATATGAGAAGGGTATAGAACGAACTCGAGACAGGTTGTATTGTTTGAAGGTAAAATTAATTTAAAATCCAATTTATATTTGATTTTCAATTTTATTATTGATATTTTTTATGATAGTATGAACTACTACAGGTTTAGGTTTTGTTGCGGACATTAGGAAGAACCTACGAGGTGTGTTCAAAAAGTAAGGTGACTTTTCAAATTTGGCGAGGCAACGTACTTTCGATTATCGATTTTTATTTTGTTATGTTGTTTTACTCTTCCAAGACATCTGTGCAAGTTTCAAGTGTATAGCATTTTTGTTTGGTTGGGAGAGGCGTAAAGGTTATAAGTGGTGTTTGCGTGCTCAGATTTCTTTTTATCAAAGAAAAATATGGATTGCATCAAATTTTGTGTAAAAAAATAAAATAAAAAGTGCTCCGAAACACTTAAAATGTTGACAGTGGCATACAGTGAAACTGTTCTGAGTAAAAAAATGTTTACAAGTGAACAAACTCTTCCAAGATGGCCGGGAAGATGCCAATGTTTGAAGCCTCGCTCTGGACGCCCAAGCACGTTAACAACTGATGAAAACGTTCAAGCAGTGAAGAAAATTGTTCTGGAAAATCGTCAATTACTATCAGAGAGTTGCTGAGGATGTTGAGGAGAGGTATATCCGCTTGGCTCGTGCCATGAAATTTTTCTAACTTTGGGCATGAGACGTGTGTCAGCGAAGTTTGTTCCGAAATTGCTCATCATTCATGCATCTTTGCTGGTGAGAGATTTTTTGGCCAAAAACAACTTACCACAATCATGCCTCAGCCACCATATTCACCGGATTTGGCCCCATGTGACTTTTTCTTGTTCCCAAAACTAAAGAGACCTATGAAAGGACGGAGATTTGCAACGATTGAAGAGGTAAAGACTGCATCGCTGGAAGAGCTCAAGGCTATACCGAAAGTGCTTATGAGAAGTGCTTTGACGATTGGAAAAACCGTTGGCATAAGTGTATTGTATCTGAGGGGGATTACTTTGAAGAGAGGGACTTAACAACAAATATTGATAAATAAATAAATATTTTTTCTTAAAAATACAAAGTACCTTACTTTTTGAACACACCTCGTAGAGTTAAAACACTCCGGTTTCTATCCCCATACCGGACGAGGTAAAAATACCGTAGTAACGTACATATTAGAGTGTCGGAACTCAACGCCGCGCGCTTTTGTTTTACTATGGTATAGGAAAAAATTAAATTGACTAGTGTTCCCGTTGACGCGTTAATAACGCGTTGTCTTTAACTAATGCAGCATGGATGTCAACTTTTGTAGTAGTGTGTGTAACATTTGTTTATTAATTTAATATACTTTTATGCATTGTTTTATTGTGCACTCCTCTCTATATAAATTATAAGTGTGCCAAGTTTCGCCTCCTTCGTCCACCACGTAATTTTCTTAAAGGGATCCAAAGGGTTTTCCCTTCAGCATGTTGCTATATATGTATAGACAACAGTTACAACAGTTTATAGTCAAGTTCAAGAAATTATTAGCTATTAGTACATAATAATATTAATAATCATCATCAATTAAACACGATGTTTTTTTTTTTTTAATATGTTTATACATACATACATACATACATACATACCTAGCTTCACGCTGTACATCCCGCATATAGCAGGGTAGGCAGAGAACCCTAGTGTTAAGACACTCCGTTCCCCACTTTCCACCAGATTGAGGCATTATTACTGGTGGCGGAACTCCAACGCCGCCTTTGCCTTGTTACCAAACCCAGAAATGTTAATATGTTATAATTTCAGAAATATATAGTAAATCGGAAAGTGATAAGGAAGTGTCTCTCTCAAAATAATATCTAAGACTATCAAGATCCATATATGTTTGACGAACAGATGAAGATGGCAGCTATACTTTAAAACAATTGATGTCAGTAAGGATAAGTGGTGAAAAAACTAAATAAATTAATGGTTAGATATATTTTATATATACTTATTTAAAGTTTTTTCATATACTTGTTCCAAACAATGTTATTTTGAAGTGAAGACTTCTTTAGCGGCTTTGTGCACTTTGTGATGGAGTAAACATGTTAAAATCGCGTCCAGGACACGTGACCTGATCAATTCAATGGAGCTTTTTTTGATAAATAAACTTTTTAATATAAATAATTGTTCTAGCTCTAGGCAAGGGAACCGAGTGTTAAGACACTCCGTTCCCCACTTTCCACCAGGTGAGATTGCGTGCTGAGTGGCAGGATCTCAAGGCCGCGCTTTGCCTTGTTAACAAACCCAGGGAAATGAAAAATTCCATTTCTTGGAGTGAGAGTCAGACCCACAACCTGTCGCACGCTTGTGCTATTCTATATTTTGAAGCTATATAAAATAATACTGCCAACTGCTTCCAAACAAAAAATATATATACTTAGGTGTCCCAAAATTAACACAAGATTTTGAGATTCAAATATAGAAAATGCCATTTTAGTCTTTTAATAGCAGAATGAATAATGAATATAATGGCAAAATGGCAGCAAAAGTCAAAATCTTGCGTTAATTTACTAGGGACATCTTCTCCTCAATTTTTTGTTTGAATATATCAATATATATATATATATTTGTACTTTCAGGAAATATATTCACAATTAAATAATGAATTAGAAGAAATATCGTCTATATTAGATTGTGAGTTACTACAATATGCTGTGAAAGTAGTTGGTGCTACCACCACAGTGGCAGCAAGAAGGAGGGATTTAATGACCAGACTTAAGTCGCCTATAGGTAAGTAAACATAAGGGGGCCCTGCGTCTTATTCGGTTCGTTCGCTTCCTGTTCGCTTCGCTCGCCAACCCTTGCTGGCAACGATTAAAGTCTGAAATTAAAATATACTACAAGGTATATATAATACAAAGGGGCCACAGTTCGCTTCGCTCGCTAAATCCCTCATGCAAAAAAAAAATTAATAGTTAACACCTGATTTTTTCTTTTTTTTTACTTCACGCTGTATCCCGCATATAGGAGGGTAAGCAGAAGGCTCTCTTTCAACAAATCCGTTCCCCATTTTCCGCCGTATTGAGGCATTGTGCGCTGAGTGGCGGAACTTAACGCCGCGCTTTGCCTTTTTACCAGACCCAGGAAATAGAAATACTACATTACCTGGAGTGGGAATCGAACCTGTCAATTGCCACACGCAACTTCTAACAGTATAATACACCAACATCACCCGGGAAAAATCATTTATATACGTATAATAGATAGATGAACAGATCATTGCACCCCAAAATCAAATAATTAAATGATGAAATAATATATAGAATTTTTTAATTCAAGTAATTATCCTGTCGTGGCGCAGCGGCATAAGCGTGCGACTGCAAACGCGACAGGTTGTGGGTTCGATTCCTACTTCAGGAAATAAAAATATTAAATAATCTTTAGTATGTTTATTTCCTCGTTCTGGTAACACACACATGTTTTACGCGATATGCTTTTTTTGTTTTAACTTCACGCTAAAACTAGAGAACCTTGTGTTAAGACACTCCGTTCTCTTTTAACATTTTCGTTGCCCACTTTCTGCTGAATTGAGGCAATGCGTGCTGCGTGACGGAATTCAACGTTTATATTCGCACGCTTGTGCCTCTGCGTCACCAACTTCTACGTCTATATGTTCTTTTCTATTCTTTTTGTTCAATAATACTATATATTTAATTTAATTTAGTAAAAAAATAAAAAAGTATATATTTTTTAACTATCTCATTTTAATATATTATTATTAATTCTTTCAACAGTGATAGTAGAAGAGGCAGCAGAAGTACTGGAATCTCACATAATAACATCTATAACAGATTTTTGCCAGCACCTTATACTTATAGGTAAGTTCTAGAAAACATGAAAAAATTAATAAAAAAATATGTAAGTAGTGTATGTGTATGTATAAAAAATATATCACGTTTCTTTTTTTTTCTAACTTCACGCTGTAACCCGCATATAGCAGGGTAGGCAGAGGGAACCAGAGAACCTAGTGTTAAGACACTCCATTCGCATTCAACAATTCCGTTCCCCACTTTCCGCCGAATTGAGGCATTGCGTGTGGTCGAACTTAACGCCGCGCTTTGCCTTGTTACCAAACCCAAGAAATGAAAATACTAATTTTTACATTTCTTGGAGTAGGAATCGAACCCACAACCTGTCGCGTTTACAGTCGCACGCTTGTGCCTCTGCGCCACGACAGGCGCGTCATAATACTATAATATAAAAAAGAATATTCGTCCTCCGTCTGGCTCGCGACCACTATCATGTCAAAGACGAACCGCCAAATATCTTATGATGTGTTCCGGTTCGATGGCATGTAAGCCAGGTTTTCCCCTCTCCCACCTATCCTTTCCCCAAAATGTGGTGGTTCTGATAGCGGACTACTATATTGTCCTCGCCTTCCATCTGTATCCTCTAGGTTGGCAACGCATACAACATCTCTGGTGTTGTAGAGGTTCATGGGCGAAGGTAACCACTTACCATCAAGTAGTCCTTTTGCTCGTTTGCCATCCGTTATCCATAAAAAAAAAAAAGAATCATCAAAATTGGTTCACCCAGTAAAAAGTTATGCTGTTAACATACATGAAATATTTAAGATTTTAACAAAAACAAATTTCAAATAGCATGTACTAAAAGGTACATGTTATTTGTTATCCTGTGAGGGGACGGGGTTAGAATACAATTCCCCTCCGCCGCTGGGTAGCGTTCCGTAAGAGGCGGGTATCCCAGTAGGCAGGTGGTAGGAGGTTCGTCTTCCGACTGGCTCGCGACGACTATCATGTCAGAGACGAATCGCCAAATATCTAATGATGTGTTCCGGTTCGATGGCATGTAAAAAAAAAGAAGAAATGAATAACTCAAAAAGTACTTGTCAATCTAGTCCTAACCTAATTCAATGGGACTTTTTGTTAAGGGTTATAACTTTTTATTTAGGGTTAGGGACACGTCAGATGAAAAGCAATATAAAAATACACGACATAACACGCCAGCGCAGTTTTTGTATGCTTATCCTGCTAGACCCTTTCTACTATATATACCCAAAGATTATTTCTAAGACCAATTGTTTAGCAAGAGATTTTTCCTTTATCTAAATGAGAAGAAAATGCTTACCGCACCATGAATTTACAGTGCGGATGCCCATCGCGTTGCAGAGAGAGGAGTTTGGAGAGTGCCTGGGACTTATGACCCAAGTGTAGGTTTAAGGGGCCCCTTTAAAATGCGCATTAACGTTCACCTCCACTGTCCGCGCTCTTCTCTCTACCTAACCATATTTTAAAAGATTCTACTAATGCAGTCTT
>JAKGSA010002225.1:2080-21963 GCA_033558755.1 Philaethria dido
TATGTATAGATAAATGAACATCTCAAATACCTAAGAACCACCATAAGAACAAGTATTGCTTCTACAATAATACTTTGCAACTACGCTAAGCAGACATTTGTTTCATATTTTCACTAAATTCATTACAAAAGACATTAAGATGACAATTCATCAAATAATACATTCTATACAAGAGACCGGAGAATTCAGAGAAGACAGAGAAGCCAGAGAAATCCTAAAACTAACCTTTGCATAACCTCCTGTGGCGGTGCCTCAACATCAGTAGTGGCGCGCCAGAGTCTCAACGGGTGACCATCGCCAACCTTCTTACAGCACAACTCGACGTGCGGTGCAGCTCCCGATACTGACATCCAACCGCGTGTTCTGCAAATTTACACTTTATTACTATATCTATAAAGACGATATTAAGTTTTTTGACGATTTTTTATAAATATGTATTTTTTTAATTCTGCTTGTGTAAGTATGTATGTATCTGATCGCTTTCGGAAAGGCGTCAGGTGTTTGCTATGAAAAATATTGTATTTTTCATCCAATTCGGAGAACATATGTACTCTTTTTTAAGAAGTAATTTTAGATAGATACACAGTTGAAGCCAATAATGTCTCTTGGAGGTAGATATATAGAATAGTGAATTTTAAATATATTTATTTATTTAGCAAAACCTACTAACTCAAATAAAAGTTTATATAATAAATACGCACGTATTTTTTTTATTTTATTTTAATATGGATTTGGAATATCAATTGATTTTATAGTTGTTCAACTGATTTGTCAAGTCAATTGACTATCTATAAATAGATAGTCAATTGATTGTGTAAAAACTAATCTTTTATAGTGGTAGATAACGACTTTTTACTATAAAATGGTTGCCGCCATACTGTGTTATTTACGTGTAAGAACTAGACATGGGCGTTTGGCTTTAGCTGTAACGGTTAGGTACATGTCGGATATGAAGTTTTCATATCCGATATCATGACTCGTTTTCAGATATCCGAGTTTGTGTTGCGATAGTTCGTTATAATTTAGTTTATTAAAATTTAGTTTTCATATCTCATCATCGACTTGTCGCACGTTTTATGGAATTGTAGTGTGTTGTTTGATATCGGATATGATAATTTAGATATCGATATGATAAGAAGAAAGAAGAGAAAAAAGAGTCAAAAACCGTTTTTTTTTAATTACGTTTTTTGATATATTGGTCTCATCCTATTAGAACTTTCCGAGGTCGAAAAGCAGTCTCTTCAGTACTCTTTCTTTTTTTCCGGTGAAATATAATTAATTTATAAAACCGAATGACCGTTTTTTACCCTAACCTCCTACAAATATATATTGCCTACTTAGGCGTAAGGCGATAATTACACTTCCAATATTTGACAACCTAAATAATTCGTATGTAAGTACTTCATAGTGTCAGTTTTTTATTGAATTCGTATTAAGATGTTTTTTGGTTCGAATGTAAGTATTACAATTGTCTTAGTTGATAAGAGATAACAGTGTAAGAGTTAAAATTATTATTATTTTTTATTTATTTATTAATTATTAAACACACTACACAGCAAACAAAACACACAATTATTTAAAGCATTCTTTATTTTATATATAATTTAGTTTATTATTTTAATTTTTTTCATTCATTCCCTCTAAAAATGCATATTATTTCTAACAGCTAATCGACCATCTAGGTTGCACCAATACGTCTACAATGGTGGTGAAGTGAAACCATTTAGAATCTGTTCTTTAATGTTACTAAATATTTTTAATCTATGAATACGTCATTTGACATATATAAAATAAATAATAGATAATTATATTTTAATAAAAAATCGATATTGTATAGTAAATAAGCCTAGCTATACCAAAAATGTGTGGTTTTTACATACATACATATCTTCACGCTGTATCCCGCATATAGCAGGGTAGGCAGAGGGAACTTAGTGTTAAAGACACTCCGTTCCCCACTTTCTGCCGAATTGAGGCATTGCGTGCTGAATGGCGGAACTCAATGCCGCGCTTTGCTTTGTTACCAATCCCAGGAAATTAAAAAATCCATTTCTTGGAGTAAGAATCTAACCCACTACCTGTCGTGCGTTTACAGTTGTGTCTCTGCGTCACGACAGGCGTTTAGCGTCTATAACTATATCAAAAGAAAAGAACGAAGTGTCTTGTCACTACCCGTAAGAAAAAATTGTACATACGCAAAATATAAACAATGAAATAAACTATAATATCGATTTTTATTTCAAATAAATTTGCATTTAAAACAATCATTTAAAGGATAAAATACAAGAAACATAAAAGAAAGACAGTAAAGAACAGATTGTACGAAAATGATGAGACGGTGATCACTAACACCTATCTCACCTCTTTCCCGATCGCCCACAGACTCTAAAAAGGCATGAAAAAGTTAATACTATAAGAAATATCTAAAATAGACAGAAATTTGTATTTGAAGGTAGATTCCTAGAGATTATTTTTTTAGTTGAAATAAATTATAAGTTGTTCTTACTTTTCTTTGGCCTCTTTAAGTAAAGCTTTAATGCAGGCTTGTTGAAAACCTTTCCAGTCTTGGTTGAAATCTGCTCCCAGTTCTTCGAGTGCGACCTGGGAAAATTAAATAATATATCATATATTATTTTAAAATAAGTGTATTATGCTTACCATGCTATATGCGGGATACAGCGTGAAGCTATATTGTAAGCACAATGGCTGTAGGCCCGATTGCCATTCTGTCAAATATGGAAATATTTTCATTTCCCCGCTCTGGCGCGGCATTCTGTTGCGCGATTCTACATGTAATGTCTCGAAACGTAAAAATGTAGAACAAAGTGTTTCGACACTATGTTCTAACTGAATCTAAATACACTGCTACAAAAAAATAACATGAGTCCGCTAAATAAGCAATTGTTTTGTAGGTAGATACTGCAAGCGCGATATGCGACGCGTTGTGGGCTGGGGGAACGATTATTCATGTTATTATATTTTTTCGGCTCTATTAAGCAGTATCGATTCCGCCATTCAACACGCCTTGTTGTTGTGTTGAGCTTGTGTTGAATTTGAGTTAGACCTAAAGAATCATTCCATTCTCGTCACTATTTGGCACTCATTAGGCTTTCTTACATTGCCTTACACTGCTTTGTGAGGAAATACTGTTTTAAACTGTTAACTAAAAATACAAATAACACTAATTTTTTAAGTATTAAGTATTATAAGTAATAATAATATACTAAGTAGACAACTAAAAATACTTTTTTGAATGTCTTTGAAAACAATTATATTATTTCCTAAGCTTAGTTAATTGATATGAACGATACGGGGATTACGTGTCTGTAGTGATCAGATATCAATATTTAGTAAATACTATCTTCTTTTTTTTTTTTTTTTTTTATGGATAACGGATGGCAAACGAGCAGAAGGACCACCTGATGGTAAGTGGATACCTTCGCTCATGAACATCTACAACACCAGAGATGTTGCAGATGCGTTGCCAACCTAGAGGATACAGAGATGGAAGAGGAGGACAATGTAGTATTCCGTTCCTCGGAACCACAACATTTTGGGGAAAGGATGGTGGGAATGGAAAACTCCGGCTTACTGCCATCGAACCGAACACATCATATAAGATATTTGGCGGCTCTGTCTTTGATTATGATAGTGGTCAGGAGCCAGACGGAGGACGAACCTCCTACCACCAACCACAACCACCAACTATACAATAATAAATATAAGCAAATACTAACCGGCACACTCTCCTCGAAGTAATTAAACTTGCACCGCGCGAGCATGTCCGCGGGCGCCAGGAACAGCAGGCGGTGTTGCTGTACGAGCAGCAGCAGGCACGCGTGCGCCGCGCGGGACTCGCTGATCTGACGCTGGTCTGCTACACTTTCTATTATCATCCTGGATGAATGCGAAATAAATATTAGGTAATTTTTGATTTATTTAATTATCGGCCGCAATTTCGTTTTCGTAGAGTTAGTACGAAGGTAAAACGTAAAATTCTGTTTTTTCCCGTGTCCGTTACAATTTAGAATCTCATTACTTTTACTATTAGATACTCATTACAATTTAGAAATTAAAATCAACATATTCTTTTTTCAAGTAGGCTATTACAAGCATTTTCGAATCGTCAATTTACAAAGGTGTCAGTCGTGTCAGTCCTAACGGAAGCTACCATCAGCTCGGAAGGCAGTTCTGCTGAGAAGAGCCGGCAAGAAACTCAACAGTTGTTCAAATATTTTTTTTTACAATAAATATACAACTATGATGAGCCCCCGGGTCCCGGGTGAGCGTCAAAAGCATTTAATTCCACACATTGACATCATTATAGTATTCTTGGACAGAATGATGTACTTTTTTCAATAATATGTTCTTAATCTTAACTTTAAATTGTTGAAGTGGCAGATCTGTAATTATTTCTGGAATTTTATTATACATGCGTATACCTCGTGACAAAAAAGATTTATTATCTTTTTTGAGACGAAAACTAGCTGTAATTAGTAGTTGGCTTCTTTACTTATTGCTACACTCTCCAAAGAGCCTATAATCTTCATTTACTTAAAGCAATGGATATAATTAAATTATAATTTCAAATCTTCGCGCTGGTAATACGAAGTCGACGATGAGTTAAAAAACGACTATTTAACACACAATGTCTCAAGCTTCGAGCGGTAAACTTAGAACTTCTAGCGGTAAGTGGAAGCGGTGAGACGATACTACGTTCTCCCTGGACTCTGATTACTATAAGTGGGAAAAGATGAATAACAGGCAGAAAACAGGCGTTATGATATTATTATTAATAGAATTTCAGTTTGAAGTATCTAAAATGTATACAGTTTTAGATCCTTCCTAACTGAAATTCTACAGATGGTGGCTTTTTTTTTTTTTTAAATTTCTGCGCTGTATCCTGCATATAGTAGGGTAGGCAGAGTGAACCTGAGAACCCAGTTAAGACACCTGCTCCCTTTCAACAAACTGTTCCCACTTTCCGTGATTGAGTGCATTGCGTGTTGAGTGGCAGAACTCTCACCGCGCTTATGTTACTACCAAACCCAGAAATGAAAATACTACGCTTCCTGGAGTGGGGAATCGAACCCACAACCTTGTCGCTTTTACAGTCGCACACTGTTGTATAGCACATACGTCATATAGAATGATTATTTTATACCTATTAGAGTTTCCCCTCTTTGGTACTCAAGCTTTTCAGTATGAGGAGGCGCGTGATGCAGCCTCTCAGCAGAGTGGAAGCGAAACACACAGCGCGAGGTTCGACGCCGTCATTTGCTGACAGATGAATGTTCTGCCACCTTAAAAATACAAACAATAATATTTATACAATAATTGTATTTAGCGGCTTTTAAATACATATAAGTACCTAGTAGATCTTGTCAGCGAGTAAAATACTAAATCAAACAATGTCTGGTAAAAAAGTATAAAGGAAAATAGTGTAAAAATAAAATCTACAGACAGAACATAAATATAACGAATGCATTTTCGAGTTATCAACTTATTCATGCCTGTAATGAATATTATAATAGGTACAAACTATTTCACAGCCCGCATTCGAAAGAAAATAGAATAAGAAAATAGAATTTCGAAAGAATATAGTTTTATCATGAATAAAAAAAATCATGAAAAATCAAGAAAAATCATACATGAGCTTTACAAAGGTAAGCCGTAAAATACTAAATATTATTTAGTATTTTCATTTCTTGGAGTGGGAATCGAACCCACAACCTGTCGCGTTGACAGTCGCACGCTTGGACCTCTGCCCCACAACAGGTCCCTAAGAAGTACCAGCCAGCTAAGCCGTATAATTTTCTTAAAAAAATTAAATCATTTTTTTTAAAGTAAATACTAAAACATCTTTACAGTAATGACTGCATTAAAGAGCTTTTTAAATACAAACCTCGGCTAGGAATATTAACAAAGATTGTAATGCTTCTAAGTGCTCTTCGGGCAGGAGCAATAAAGCACATTGCACGGCGTCTGGTCTTAATGGCTCTGGAACATCTGAAACATCGAAGACGTTTTCTCAGTCTTGCCATTCAAATTGTATGCCACGAATAATATTTATTTTTTTTTTTTTTTTTTTTTATGGATACCGGATGGCAAACGAGCAAAAGGACCGCCTGATGGTAAGTGGTTACCTTCGCCCATGAACATCTACAACACAAAAGATGTACTAGATGCGTTGTCAACCTAGAGGATACAGATGGAAAGGGAGGATAATGTAGTAGTCCGCTATCGGAACCACCACATTTTGGGGAAAGGATGGGTGGGAAAGGGGAAAATTTGGCTTACATGCCATCGAACCGGAACACATCATAAGATATTTGGCGGTTCGTCTTTGACATGATAGTGGTCGCGAGCCAGACGGAGGACGAACCTCCTACCACCAAACAAAAATGTCAAAAATATAATAGAGTTAGCTTATTTTAAACTTAAGATCTACAAAATCGAATAATCTTTCAAAATATTGTGTTTTTTTCAAAGTAGCAATATATCCAATTAATTTAATTTATATCAATTTATTAATTGTATACTTATTTAAAATTTATTAGTTTTATTTTACCTTATAATATATTCTTCTTTAACCTGTGTTTGTATTCAGAGTGAAACCTAGTGTCAAATAACCCCTTTTGCCGCTTACCACCCGAATTGGAGATATTGACTTTCTCACCAGAGCGGAAAAATAAAAATAGCTTAAACATAATCAATTCCGAATGGAAATCGAACCCACAACCAACTTTAACACTCAAACACTGTCCCACTGCGCCAATAGGGCGATTATTCCTATATACATATCCAAAATTAAATTAGCACTCAGCACGCAATGCCTCAATCCGGCGGAGAGTGGAGAACGGAATTGTTGAAAGAGAACGGAGTGTCATAAAACTAGGCTCTCAGGTTCCCTCTGCCTACCCTGCTATATGCGGGATACAGCGTGAAGCTAAAAAAAAATGAATTACTAAAACTTACGTTGAAATATAGCAATGAAGGTCTCGCTAAGTTTATTAGTGAGTAACGCATCAGGCAGTTCCCTGAAGTATTGCTTCACCATGTCCGCCACGTCATGAGCCTGGGCACCTTCAAAGTTTAAGCTGGACTGGTTAGGTTCCATCGTATTCATGTTTTCTATTGCAAACGCTGCGTTCACAGCGCCCGCAGATTCGACCATCGCCCGAAGTTTGGCTGTACGAGATTTGACTCCTGCTTTTCTGAATATACCCATCTGGAAAGAATTTTTGTTTAACTTTGTTACATGTTTGAAAAGATTTGGCAAAACCATTTTTTGGTAATAATTCAAATATTACTTGTCCGATCTCAACTAGCTTGAAATAGGACCACATCAGAAGTATATATAAAAAGGATCATCAAAAACATTCACCCAAAAAAATTTTAAGTCAGTTAAAAACCGTTTCTTTGGAAAAACTATAATCAACATTACAAAGACTTTTTAGTAAATAAATGTTTTTTTACGGACCCTTAAAACAATTTAAGTACATTTCATTAATCTATAAAAAATAGGACATGCTGTTGTTTTCTTGTAATTTTTATTTTGTTTTGTATGGTTTTTATAACAAAAAAGTTACCTGATCCAATGCATTATTTTTAAGCCAATTCAATGCGCACTGAATGGGTTTTGGCAAAGAGTGACCGGTCCGCTGCAACGAGACGGTTAATGGCACGCCAAATACTGTTTTATCTGTAAATAGTAATATACTTTTATTAGTGGAATTAAATTAAAACTATGATGAAATAAAAAAAAAAAAACAATAATTATTATAATATAGAATATACGTTATATTTATGTTAGTACTTTTTATCAATATTTGTACTTTCTGCCTTTGATAAGAATTGATCTGTATCTAAAGAAATATTAATGTATCAGGAGCCATAAGTACACTGTGATATATGTGTGTTATCATTTTTTTGTGTGAACTAGGTATATTTAGATTTTATAGGTATGTTTAGACTATTTTATTAGTAACAAAAAAAAGGAAATAGTTTAGAAAAAGCTAACAAACCATAAAGGCTGTAATGATAAATAGATTTAAAAGCAATGTACTTTGTACACATCAAATTTTCATATTTATATTAAATATCAAAAATTACTATTTGCGTATAAATAATAAAAAATACATCTATGAAAACGTTTACGGATCCTATTGCCATACCTTTGTAGTCAGGCGTTTTGATTTTCCTAATAAGCTTAGGTAGCTCCCAGTTCCAGCCAGATTTATGTGATGGGCAATACCGCTCCATACAAGCTGTTAGCCTTAACAACGCTAGTTTCCTTAGTATATGCAATTGGCCGCATGAAAGAGAAGACATTGGACGGGAAACTGTAAAAGACACAGAAGTTTATTTATTTACATTCATATATTATTAAATTTCGTGTAAACGTAGACAATACGATAGTTATTCTTGCAGCCGAAGAAAACATAGTGTCGAGCTTCTCCATTCCCCACTTTTTGCTCGAATTCAATGCGTTGCAAAGTGGCGGAACTTAACGCCGCGTTTTGCCTTATGAAATATAATAAATAAAAACATTTTTCAAGTGGGGATCGAATCCACAACCAATCGCATTTACAGTCAGACGTTCCACTGCGCCACGACGACTTTTAGAGTAAATATATGTACGTACTAGGAAGTTCCGTCCTCTGTTCACTTCGCTCGCCAATTTCGCTTGCAACGGTCAAAAAATAAAATTAAAATATTCTATTCATAATATCACTGTAATCCAAAAAGTCCCCAGGCGTAGTGGCGTAAAACATGTTACATATATGACTATGTGAAAGGTATAATACAGTTCCACTTACGGTAAGTCTCAGGATTTTTCTGGTTAGGTGCTGGCTGCAAGGTGTTGTTGGCTTTAGGACCGCCGTTAAGCGCGTTCGTTCTAAACGAATACCACCTTTGTATATTGTTCCTAAAAGAAAGAAACAAAAATACCTTATATAAATAACTTTTTTTATAGCGTTACGCTGTAATCCTGGGTAGGTAGAGGGAACCTGACAACCTAGTGTTAAGACACTCCTTACTCTTTTAACATTTCCGTTCCCCACTTTCCGCTGAATTGAGGCATTGTGTGCTAAGTGGCGGAACTCAACGCCGCGCTTTGCCTTCTTACCAGAGCAAGGAAATGAAAATACTAAATATTATTTAATATTTTCACGATAGGCGTTATATTACGAAGTTAAGTATCTATATGTAATGTTAAAATACAATAGATACAGTTATTTCTAACTTCAGATATTTCTAAGCCATTGAAATTGAGAAAGTGGCTATTACACGAACAGTAAGCCTTTGCAAATCTTTGTAGTCAAAAAAAAAATTATTTAAACCTTTTTCTATTTCAAAGATTCATTGACTCCACAAATTGGAAAACCGTCTGCTATTAGCATTTTGAACGAAATATGATAATGGTGGTTTAAATTGATTTTAGTAATATTATTTGCAATTACATATTTATTTCGTATTGATTATTAAGATCTAGTATTTTCATTTCTTGGGTTTGGTAACAAGGCAAAGCGCGGCGTTTAGTTCCGCCACTCAACATGTAATGCCTCAGTGTGGCGGAAAGTGGGGAACGGAATTGTTGAAAGAGAATGGAGTGTCTTAACACTAGGTTCTCTGGTTCCCTCTGCCTACCCCGCTATATGCGGGATACAGCGTGAAGTTAAAAAAAATGGTTATTAAGATTTTGACAAAAAACATTCGAAAAAAACACAGCCGACTTCAAATAAAGTGCACTGTAATGTTAAATAATTACGAATAACTCAAGAACTATTCATTTCTTAATTAAATTTAAATGAGACCACATATCGCGGGCACAAGATATCACATAAAACCAACTACATATTAATTAGTATTAAATAATGATATTTCAAAAGTCTCGGAAGAAAATTACTTAGAATCCTTATAACCTCTATATACGAGTATTGTATAAATATAAATTTAATTATTTAGGGCAAAGGCACAAGCGTGCGACCGTAAACGTAACAGATTGGGATTCGATTCCCACATCAGGAAATGGAATTTTTCATTTCCTGGGTTTGGTAAGAAGGCAAAGCACGGCGTTGAGTTCGGCCACTCAGTACGCTATGCCTTAATTCGGTGGAAAGTGGGGAACGGAGTGTCTTAACACTAGGTTCCCTCTGCCGACCCTGCTATATGCGGGATACAGCGTGAAGTTATATCTAAGTCTGTGATATTTATGTTACAAAATCTTTATAAATTATAGCCTATGTGTTATTTTAATGTTTGACTTTATTATCTAAACTGTGTAATTAATATTATAAACGTGAAAGTGATGTTTGTTAGTCTTTTGCATAAAAAGTACTGAACGGATATAGATTAAACTTTGCAATAATATAGCTTATACCTACATCAGAATAGAGTTAAATATCTACTAATAAAATATTTCTTTATGTTCAGCTTTTCTGAAATTCAATTTAAAAATTTTACGATGGCGGTCATAAAGGACCGATGCAAATACTATATATATAGTTTATTGCACTTTGTAACAAAAATCAATACAATATTAACAAAGTTGTTAGCAAAGATGGACATATCTCTGATAGAGATTTCTTCTAGACAACCTATGGTTATGAAAGAGAAGTAGGAAGTAGGAGAAGTGCGAGAATCTAACACAAATACATATAAGCCAACATACAAACACGAGTACATATAAATTAAGAATTTGACCTCCAAATATCTCATCAAGCAATCTTTAATAATAGCCATAAAATATACAAACATTCAAAATATTTCATAGTAAAATACTCACTTTTTTGTCTTAATATCAAGGCTGTCGTCATCATCGTCATGGTCACCATCATGCGACCTAGACCCAGCTGAATTCGGACTGCTGTCCAATTCAGAACTCCTCGACGCTGATTTGTCTCTTTTGAGGCTTCTATCACGAAATCTAAATAAAAAATATTATTAAATGTTATGTTCTTCAAATATATGAAATGTACTGAAATATTGGTGGCCATCGGGGCGTAGTGGGAAAGTTCGGACTATAAACTGAACTGTTCTGGTTTTGATTCCCGCTCGGGGAATTCAAACTATTTCCATTTTCCTACTCTGGTAACACAAAATATGGCATTGATTTCTAACACTTAATACGTAATATCACGAATTAGGTCCAAATACCGACAATGGAGTGTCCTAACACTAGGTTCTCTCTGCTTAGCATTGTTTGCGGTATGAACTTGAAGCTGTACTATGAATATTATTGAAATTTTCATTCAATTTATTGACGTTACTTCTCTTTTTCTGTTCAGTTAGATTATGTATTCAGCTGATACCTACATATACTAGAATTGACAATATAAATATTTTCTACTTATAAAATTAGAATCCACAATCATCCCATTTTGATTTACATATTTTAACTGAGCCACATTACCATCTTATGTACATACCATTACGATAGACTTTAAATTTAATTTTTTTAGCAGTTTTAGGTAATAACGTAACATATATTTTTAAATGAAACAAATCAAAAACACTTTGCTTAAACAACTACACAAGTCAAAGTCAAAGTCAAAGTCAAAGTCAAAATATCTTTATTCCATAAAAATGCTTAACATTTACTTGGACATGTCAAAAAGTAGAAAAAAAAAATTCAAAACAAAATAACCAAAAAAAATGTGCAATTTTGACTTGAAAAAAGCCCGTTCAAATGGTTGAGTTCAGTGCCTCATGATTCATAGCGAAATAAATTTTAACATTACCATACGAATGTTATACCTTTCTTAGTGAAAGAAACGCTCCTTTACTAATGCTCTGGTCAGAGGCAATTAGTTGAGTTAATCGCTTTTAAAATGACGTAGATGTAGGCTATGTAGTACTGATTTTATAGAGGTGCTTGGTTATTGCGATTGTTGTGGGTTTGATCTTAATTTGGGGGGGACTTTTATGTATTTTGAAAATATAAAAAAAATTAAATATATTATATTTTTACAGCTTGATGCTTTTCCCCAAATAGCAAGAACTTAGTATCAAGACCCTTCGTCTTCCACTTTCCGCCCGAAATCGACACATTGCGTGAAGGAACTTAAGGTCAAGATTTGTCATGTCATAGTGGAGAAATGAATATATTTTTAAATGTTCATTCAAGTGGAAATCCAGGACACAATTACTCGCGCTTGCAGATATAAGCTGTTCCATTCCGCCACGTCACATTAACTTATTAATAATTATTATATTTGGGTGGAAAGCCACAAACGGAGTGTCTTGACACTAGGTTCTCTCTGATTGACCCTGCTATGTGGCATAAAGCGTGAAGCTGTTTTTTTCTACATATGTATAAAATATCAACTCAATACAAGCTTTCGTCCATTCTATCACCAAATCGGTAAACGTAACTACCAGTCGTCAGTCCAGTCACAAAATTCTTCTCAAATTGAATTGGAAGCTTGTGCCTGGAAGCGAACACCTATTCAAGAGTCAATATTATTTTTGACATTGCAAATGCAATACCTACAGCTTAAGGCTTAACAGTATTTACTCATTCCTCAACAGGTATACTTTAAATATTAAATGGCTTCAGGCTTTATCCCTTATAGCAGCGCAGTTAGAGTGAGCCTAGTGTCAGGACACTCCATTCGCTGTTTTTCGCCCGAACTCTAGACTTTTGCGTGCTAAGTGATGGAACTTAATGCCGCCCTTTGTATTACCAGATCAGAGAAGTGAAAATAATTTAAATATCCTCCTCTGAGTGGGAATCGAACCCACAACCAATCGCATTTACAGTAAGACGCTGTCCCACTGCACCGCGATGACCTCTCATATAGTTATTTGGTTGGTTTCACTTACTTTCCACCTTCTTTCCCCAAATTCAAGGAACTTGTTCTTATAGCTTGTCGTCTGTGTGGAGTGTGACCTGGTGACTTCTGGACTTCCCTCAACACTTCAGGGTCTGGCTTCAATTCTATGGTTGCAGGTGGTTCAACATATACCTAAAAATAGATTATTAACTTACAACCAATTTCTTTTGCTTTTTTCTTCTTCTCTTTTCATTGTTTTATATGTAATTTAAAAATCCTACGAGTTTATTAATTTAAAAAAAAGAAAGACAATTTAGATGTAGTCAATCAAATTATAAATCAAAATGTACATAAATTAAACAGATTTAATATTTTACCTCAGTATTATTATGTTCTTTATAATAATTGTGCCTCCAACTGGCTGGTTGACATTCGGAATCACTTAGGGCACTCGAATCGTCACTCTTTAAGCCTCTGTGGAAGATTCTCTTCGCTCTACCTAATTTTGACTTAGAACTTTTATTGCTTGAGCCCATACTGCCATCTGATGCGTAACTTGAACTGTCATCACCAAAGGGTGGGTGGAGGACGAAAGATTGTTCG
Source organism: Philaethria dido (assembly GCA_033558755.1). NCBI lineage: Eukaryota > Metazoa > Arthropoda > Insecta > Lepidoptera > Nymphalidae > Philaethria > Philaethria dido. The sequence goes on from JAKGSA010002225.1 coordinate 15,466, forward strand.
AGAGGTGCTATAGGAGAGGGAGGCATGATGGTCATTGGTGACGGCGGCTGCGTTCTAATCGCTGGAGCATGTAAGGGGGAACTATGAAAATCGGGAAAGGGAAACGCCGTAGGAGAAGTTGGTGTCATATCAATAAAATTCAAATCAGGATATTTATCCTGTTGGACATCTAAAAAATGTGGGGACGAGACGATCACTTCAGTTCTATTTTGTCGTTTTCTCCGCCTTGTTTTCAATGACTCCACTCTTCGTAGCAACGCTTTGGCTCCATCCCGTAGTCTTTCTGACCCTGTTCTCCTGAACCTGGTACCCGTTTCCTCTTCATCTTCCTTATCACTTGGTAACTGTATATGAGTTTGTTGTCCAGGTACTGTCAGCCTGGAACAAAAAAGTTTATGAACCAATTTTGTCGCATCATGCAAATAAACAAAGGTACAAGATACGTAGATATAAATTATCCTCGTATAATAATCACATAACATTGCATGCTAATAGGAAATACTATAAATGTATAATTATTATTGATGAAGCGATAACCAAATTCCAACCGCATTCCTGCGCTAAATAGATCGTATATAAGATAAATAATCAATACACACATATTGAGAAATTCAGATCATCGTGGCACGTGAGATATTTTTGAATACACGATTTGGTAGTAACTTCAAATCCTATCGGAGAAAGGAAAATTGAGAAACTAGCTGTATTCCACGACTTGTTTCGTTTTTAGTAGAAATTTCGATTAATCCACTTCTAGTGCTTGTGTATTCAGCCATTCTAGTTAGCCAAATTATTGATATTTTATGACTGACAGTTTTGCCTGTTCGTCTGTCAGTCACTTAGTTGTACAAGTGTTTTATATAGATAATATAGGCATTTTTCTTATCTGGTTCTTATCTTAAAACCCAAAAGATTTGGTTAACTGATTGTCTTGAAGTATCGGAAGTTAAGTGGCAAATTACAGGTTATTTTCTCCCAAATAAACTCGAATAATCATCTCCATAATTATTTAAACATTCAAATTATCGTATTAAAGTTATTTAATTAATAATTTATTAGTTAATTAGTCTAGTTTTATCGAGCCTATCTTTATATGAGAATTAAAATCATAAATAAATTATAAATTTAATAATGGCTAACCATTATAATTCATTATAGTGATTAATAAAACGTAATTGCTTTCGTCGCTTAGTTTATATCTAACTGGACAATATAGATGAGGGTATAAATTCCTAAAGACAGCTTCACGCTTTAGCCTTATAGCAGGAAAGTTATAGAGAACCTAGTGTTAAGACACTCCGTTCTCTTTCAACGATTCCGTTCCCCACTTTCCGCCGGATTGAGGCATTGCGTGCTGAGTGGCGGGACACAACGCCGCGCTTTGCCTTGTTGCCAAACCCAGAAATGAAAATATTATATTTCCTGGAGTGGGAATCGAACCCATAACCTGCCGCGCTTACAGTCGCACGCTCGTGCCTCTGCGCCACGACAGGGACAGGGAAATTATTTATTTTCATTACAAAATTAATGATTATGAAATTTATATTTGTTTTTGTCTTGTTGAAATGGAATTTTTCATTTCCTGGGTTTGGTAACAAGGCAAAGCGCGGCGTTGAGTTCCGCCACTCAGCACGCAATGCCTCAATTCGGCGGAAAGCGGGGAACGGAGTGTCTTAACACTCAGGATACAGCATGAAGCTATGTATGTATGTAATAATTTTCTAGAGAATCATTGATGGGAATCAGCTTCAATATAATCATTCCCTCGAGTGGAAATCGAATGTACAACGTCAGACACTGCCCTACTGCACCACAATTGCTTTTTAATCCCTATAACCTATACAAATACAACCATAAAATGAAGCTTTGCGACAAATTCCATTAGATCCTACAAATGACAAGTATTTCAAACAATTTGACAAAACATTTGATCAAATGTCCAGTATTAAATGGTTTCCATTATCTCCCAATGAGTTCCTTTTATTGCGTATGTAAATCGAGGGGTATTGGGTCTTAAAGTTCTAACTAAGTTTGAATAACGCTATTAGTTTGCTAATGAAAGGATTTTTTTTTGTTTTACCTTCACGCTGTATCCCGCATATAGCAGGGTAGGCAGAGGGAACCTGAGAATCTAGTGTTAAGACACTCCGTTCTCTTACAACAATTCCGTTCTCTACTTTCCGCCAAATTGAGGCATTGCGTGTTGAGTGGCGGAACTCAACGCCGCGCTTACCTTGCCTTGCCTTGCTTGCCTTGTTACCAAACCCAGGAAATGAAAATACTAAACTTTTACATTTGCTGGAGTGGGAATCGAACTCACAACCTGTCGTGTTTACAGTCGCACGCTTGTGCCTCTGCGCCACGACAGGCGATTTTAATTTTAGTGTTCATTTTGTGTATTATGTGTTTTATAGCGGAACCTAACGCCGTACTCACGAGTGAAAGTATATGGCAGTATGGCGATGGTGTCCGCCAATGACCTTTTAAAAATTTCGTCATCTATATCTAATCAACTAACAAATATTATGCAATAAATACGTGAAATCTAAAATATATAAATATAAAGAGATCATAAATATATGTTTTAATAGATTCACGCTCTTTCTCTTTCTTCTTCTTCTTTGTTTTATGAATTATAAGCTTACGATTGACTGCATCAAGCCTGATGTTAAGCGTTTATGCGGCCTAATATAAGACACGCTTGCCTATGAGATAACCGTCAACTTTGATTTGAAGATCCCTAAGAGAAGGCTCCTGCCTAGGTTAGATAACCTCCTCTTTCCCACCCATCTTTTCCGCAAAATGTGGTGGTTTCGATAGCGGACTACTACATTGTCCTCCCCTTCCATCTGTATCCTCTAGGTTGGCAAAGCATCTAAAACATCTCTGGTGTTGGAGATGGTCATGGGCAAAGGTAACCAATCACTTACCATCAGGTGGTCCTTCTGCTCGTTTGCCATCCGTTATTCATTTAAAAAAAAATAGTATAAAGACATTAAATTGTATGCGTTGAGCGGCGGATCTCAACGCCGCGCTTTGTCTAACCACTGCAGAAATTGTAATAACATCATTTTTGTCTATCGCTATCTCACTGCGCCAAAATAGACTTCGTAGAGAGTATTAGAAATTTACTTAGTGATTTAATATTTGACATAGGTATTGGACTTTAAAAGTTATTTAAACCTATTACCGCCTTGTCAATTAGTTAAGATTTTACCAAAGTAGAATTATTACGAAAATCTCAAAAACTACTTATCAGATCTTAACTTAATTTCAATTCGACTACATCAGAAGCTCTATATCGCAGAAAAAAAGAATAAAAAATATTGTTTTACCCAGTATAAAATCATACAACGCACATTACAAAAAACACACTCGAATTGAGAACCTCTTCCTTTGTCGAGCGGATTAATAAGACAAATTTACCACTGAGCCATAGCAACTACATTACCACTAAATTACCTTTAATTTGTATGCCTATATCACACAAAGTTATGCCAAAGTCTTTATACTTAAGCGTTGTTTCGACTTAGCGAAGCAATTTGTTAAACATTTATTCTGTTAACATTCTTGGCGAGTTATTTTCAGTGACAAGTTTCGAATAATTTTGTTATCATAGTTAGGTAACAGTTCTTATTATTTAGTTTTATTTGTTTATGTGAAAGGCTATAGGTGCAGCGGTTATCTGATTTAACGTGAGGGGTTGTGGGTTCGATTCCCACTTGGAGGATTGATTATATTGATTTTTTTTATTTTCCTCGCTCTGGTAAGACAATGTAGTGTTGGTTTGACCATGAGAGAGACTGACTATCCTTTTTTTTTTAACTCACGCTGTAACCCGCATATAGCAGGGTAGGCAGAGGGAACCTGAGTACCTAGTGTTAAGACACTCCGTTCTCTTTCAACAAATCCGTTCCCCACTTTCCGCCGAATTGAGTCATTGCGTGTTGAGTGGCGGAACTCAACGCCGCGTTTTGCTTTCTTACCAAGCCCAGAAAACGAAAATACTTCATTTTCTGGAGTGGGAATCGAACCCACAACCTGTCGCTTTACAGTCGCACACTTGTGCCTCTGCGCCACGATAGGCGTCATTTTCAGCGTCAGGCGTCATTTTCGGCGTCAAGCATCGTATTAAATAATTACAATGAAAAAGCTTATTTACAGAATGAAATACAAAATAAAGTTCTAGAAGCTTAACTAGGTTGATTATTCTTACCTTAATAAGTACTTAAAAGTTTTTTATTAAAAACGTTCGCATAATTTCACTTTTTAGCTTGTAATCTACTTTAGAGGCACTGTAAATGCAGGCTGTGGATTCGATTCCCACTTCAGGAAATGAAAATATTAAATAATATTTAGTAATTTCAATTCCTCGCTCTGGTAACAAAGTGCGGCGTTGAATTCCGCCACTCAGCACGCAATGCTTAAATTCGGTGGAAAGTGGGGAACGGAAATGTTAAGAAAACGGAGTGTCTTAAAACTAGGATTCTTGTTCCCTTTGTCTACCCCGCTAGGTGCGGGATACAGCGTGAAGCTAAAAAAGACTCTAAAAAAATCTACTTTAAAGTGTTCTGCTTTAGTACGTACGCCCTTTATTTAGATTTGTTTGACGCAACATTTCAATTCTACGGAAATGTACATAAATTTATGTATTGAGAAGACGTTTTCGGTTTAACTCCTACTTCTTTGGTCATAAAATTAAAATTATTATAAATCATAGTTTTATGGTTTTTAGTTTAGCATGTTATTCAAAATATTTGTAATTTTAATCGATTTCAAAAGGAGGTTATCAATTCGCCTATATTTTTTGGGGTCCCGTATGACTTTTTACTGGGTGAACCGATTTAGATGATTTTTTTCTTTTTTTTTTTAACTTCACGCTGTAATCCGCATATAGCAGGGTCGACAGAGGGAACTTAGTGTCAGATACTTCGTTCTCCACTTTCCGCCGTATTGAGGCATTGCGTGCTGAGTGGCGGAACTCAACGCCGCGTTTTGCCTTGTTACCAAATTCAAGAAAAGAAAAAATACATTTCCTGGAGTGGGAATCGAACTCACAACCTGTCGTGCTTACAGTCGCACGCTTGTGCCTCTGCGCCACGACAGGCGTTATTTAGATGATATTTTTTTTATTATAGCTAGAACTTCTGATGTGGTCCCATATAAAATTTTAGTTAAATACTGACGAGTAGTTCTTGAGTTATTCATAATAATTTAATTTCTTACAACATTTTATTTCAAGCCGGTTTTTTTTGTCAATGATAAATTAATATCGCTGTACCTAAGAAACAAAACACGGCGTTGAGTTCCACCAAAAACAGCAATACCCCTAAAATGTACAAAAAGTGTACACCGGAGGGTTTTAACACGCTAATTGCCGGAAATGCCTTAAAATATCAAAAATTACGAAACATAGGTAAACAACCTATTATTACTCTGAAGTAACTAGCAATAGAAACGTGATAGGTGAAGGGCTAAGAGCCCAAATTGTAAGTAGAACAAATAGCCGGAGGGCCTTATTATCGTTATTGTATGATGGACGTCATACGGTTATTATTTATGACTACTGCACTTTATCTGATTTGATTGTATATATTTATATATAATTGTGTATGTAATGTCACACATTATCCCACTACACCATTACGGCCTCTGGCTTAACAAAACATATAAATTAGTAATCATGATTTGACATATACATTGTACGTAGTTTCGAAATTTGTTCACAATTAAGGGCAAAGAAGATAACAAAAGTGAATCTTGCCGGTAGCGACGTGAGTGAGTGCTTTGAAATGATAATGGACAATGACCGACCGATTTTAGGGAGCCCTATACAATGTGCATTGGGAAAGATTGTTACGTATTTTTTATTGTTAATAATTATTAGGAAATGGATATGTAGTAACTAGTATCTCGTTTGACGTTTAAATATGCTTTGCGATATTAATAAATATCAGTGGGGAACGAAAATGCTAAAAGAGAACATAGATTAAGACTCTGTTCTCTTTTAGCATTTCCGGGTACTAGGGTACTAGGGTCTCTGGTTCCCTCTGCCTATGCCTGCTATTTGCGGAATGCAGCGTGGTGAAAAATTACTATTTTTTTTTAACTTCACACTGTCTCCCGCATATAGCAGGGTAACCCGAGTACCTAGTGTTAAGACACTCCGTCCTCTTACAACAATTCCGTTCCCCACTTTCCGCCGAATTGAGGCATTGCTAAATTACCTTGTATTATTTATACATATAACTTTAACAAGCTGTGGCAAGTATTCATTATATTGAATTAGCTTGGGATTTAGTCTTTTCGTATAAATAGTTATAATTATAAGGGCGTAATTTAATATCATTTTTTTTAAATCAGATTTGAGCTGTAGGTGGTAGGAGGTTCGTCCTCCGTCTGGCTCGCGACCACTATCATGTCAAAGACGAACCGCCAAATATCTTATGATGTGTTCCGGTTCGATGGCATGTAAGCCAGGTTTTCCCCCTTTCCCAC
>JAKGSA010002226.1:5728-21960 GCA_033558755.1 Philaethria dido
TGGATAACGGATGGCAAACGAGCAAAAGGACCACCTGATGGTAAGTGGCTACCTTTGCCCATGACCATCTATAACACCAGAGATGTTCTAGATGCGTTGCCAACCTAGAGGATACAGATAGAAGGGGAGGACAATGTAGTAGTCCGCTATCGGAACTACCAGATTTTGGGGAAAGGATAGGTGGGAAAGAGGAAAGCCTGGCTTACATGCCATCGAACCGGAACACATCATAAGATATTTGACGGTTCGTCTTTGACATGATAGTGGTCGCGAGCCAGACGGAGGACGAACCTCCTACCACCAACTAACCTATGACTTGAAAAACTTATAAGATGATATTAGTTAAAAGTTTTTTTTTAACACCTATATACTTTAAACAACCATTTCTTGACAAAAAATATTATTTACAGAGCTATTCTCCAAATTAAGTTGTAAAATGATTGTTACATAAAAAGACGGTTAGTCTTTTCAACAATAAAAATTAACGTGATTCTATAATCCACTATATTTTATTGTCATTTAAATATAAAATATTTCTTGAAAAACATATTTTACCCTTTTACCATATTTCGTAAAGTAGACAGAAATAATCTGTGACATCGTGACAAGTCACTTCTATTTTCGCTTTTCATCGCTTTTAAATTAACATTGCGTGTTATGTAACCAAATTCAGCTTACTTACAGCCGTACCGTGGGAAGAGCCTCATATCTATTTTTTATTTGTATCAGAACATGAATAAGAAGTGTCAACTGAACTGGAAAATGCCTTTTACAGATTTTTGTCAAATTATTGCCAAATGCTTTTACACGCCAATAAAGAGATATCTTTAAGAACTCAATATCGCCATGCGTATATTTATAATATAAATAAAATGTTATTACATTAATCCATTATTTTCCGAAAATTATTATTATTTACCCTTAATATATTATTTTTCTCTCCACAATATTTACTTATTTAATCGTCCTATTAAAGTTAAGTCTGGTAATTTTTTCTTATCATACAGCAGACTGGCCGAGTGACTCAGGATTAAAGGCTTATTTTGGGTAAGAGGTACTTATTGGCTCATCGTGCACTTATCCACTTTCCTAACTTTTTTTTGAAGTAAAGGTATCATTATATTTTTAAATAAGGATCGGAGGACAAATTTAGAGATTAAAAGTTTTGATTTAAGTTTTATATTATAGGTATAAGCTTAATCAATTTTTAATGAAACGGAACGGAATTATTGAAAGAGAACGGAGTGTCTTAACACTAGGTTCTCAGGTTCCCTCTGCCTACCCTGCTTATGCGGGATACAGCGTGAAGCTATGTATGTATGTAATTTTTAATGAAACATTCACTCCAGATACGTTGAATCTACGTAAATCGGTAACAGGAGAATAATAATTTAGCATTTTTTTTTTGCAACACTACATTCACTCGCTGTGACATTATTGACTTTTCAACTTCTTTTTTATTTCGTTCCGATTACCCAAACGACTTTACTATTTGTTCATCGTTTCACTATTTTTTCCATGTTGTTATCGCCTGTTTTTATTTCCCATAAAAAAACTACGCTGATCTCAATACCTCAGAAGTCACTACCCTCTTGTTGAGTTGAATTTATGTAGATCCCAATCCATATATTCCTTTAAGTACAGTAATAGTATATCTCTAAAAATGTTCTCCGAGATCCAATACACAATTTTCTTATATAAAGAAAATACAATACTCAACATATCTCTCCCGGTGTTTTTACGAGTATGTTTTAGCACTGCAATAGATAAAATATAAGAATTTTGGAACGGTTACTGATTGAAATTCAAAAACCTACAAATTAGACAGCAATAGAATTTTATTACACAAATCCGATTTCAAGTCAAACAATATGTAGATCGTAATACTATCATATTTCACTCTTACTCATGTACCCGCCATATAAATCTTTCAAGAGACTTGCAAGTTATATAAAAAATGCTAAGCTTTGCCGTGTAATGCTTCACCTGTCACGAAAAATATACGAGACATTCAAGTCTTAAATAGGTTCTCAATTTTTATAGCTACTGAATAAAAAACTAATATTAACATCAAAGGAATGCTTGTCGTGGCGCAGAGGCACAAGCGTGCGACTGTAAACGCGACAGGTTGTGGGTTCGATTCCCACTCCAGGAAATGTTAGTATTTTCGTTTTCTGGGTTTGGTAACAAGACAAAGCGCGGCGTTGAGTTCCGCCACTCAGCACGCAATGCCTCAATTCGGCGGAAAGTGGGGAACGAAATTGTTGTACAAGAACGGAGTGTCCTAACACTAGGTTCTCGGGTTCCCTCTGCCTACCCTGCTATATGCGAGATACAGCGTGAAGTTAAAAAAAAAAAAACATCAAAGGAATGTAAAATGTTATTTGACATCGACGTGGAGCAGTTAAGATTTGTTGTGACTGAACGCAACGGCATTGACATAAATCAATTAGAATTCACGCCTTACTTGGGGAAATTTATTTATTATAGAACTGTTTTTCCGTTTTGGTTAGGCAAACTTCCAAATTGAGGTTTGCAACCATACTTCTTATATCCTTACGCGTTTATCAGTGAATGACAGAATTGAGTAATAGTTTAACCGAATTGTAAAGTAAATACATTCCTAAACATAAAATTGCGTGCTGAGCGGCGTTGAGTTCCGCCACTCAGCACGCAATGTCTCAATTCGACGGAAAGTAGGGAACGGAGTGCCTTAACACTAGGTTCCTTCTGCCTACCCTGCTATATGCGGGATACAGCCTGAAGCTATGTATGGAACATAAAAGAAAATCTTAACTTGGGACTTAAGACAGCTCAACGGTGTTATATATTAAATATAAAGCAAACAGTGAAATACAATATTGAAAATATACGATTATTGTTCTTATAATGAAATTCCATATCGATAAGTACTTTTTAGCTTTCCGTATGTACAGAGCCAAACGGATTCCTTATAGAATCACTTTTGTTACTGCCTGTTAAGAACCTTTTCTGAAAAAATGTATCAATTCTTCTAGTCTGCACATCCTTAGAATAGAAATAAAAAGTATGAAATCTATGTATTAAAAAATACGGCCGTGTATCCTGTGTTTATTAAGCATAAATTCTAAATTTTTCGAAAAACCTAAAGGACAAGAAATATAGGACACGAAATGAGAAATTAAAATACTTAATTAGAGAACAAAAATGGAAATTTAAAAATATATTCCGGAAAAAACCTTGTAATGGTTGTTTACTTATATTTGTAATAATTGTATCCTATGTTCACCAAAGGTTGTCTGTAAGAGATTGCTTTTAGCAATAAGACCGCCTTTGCATATAGGCATTTATATTGTTATTTCCTCTTTATTTTTGTTTTTATTTTCTCTTGTGTGCAATAAAGTCTATTCTATTCTATTCTATTCTATTCTATTCTAATTTCAAACAAAATGAGTACATATACATATATGTTTGTTTACCAACTACATGTTATTTGCAGTTGGTAAACTAACCGCGACCTATATCAATATAAGAGGATAACAGTTTTCTGACGCTGAAGTTAAGTTTTCCTCTCAGTGCAGCTTATCTTTACAAGTAGATATCTTATAAATATACAACAGTATACTAAAAGTTATAATGATATATACACATGTACCTACATGTATAATAACTTATGGTTTAATTTTTTTCATTATATTTTAACATACGTTTTTAAAGCTGTTTGCGATTTACCCGAGCACCCTACCAGGTCAAGCTTATGAATAAATTATTGCGACCTTCTATGCTAAAGTCAAAGAGCATAGATGAAAACATGATAAATTACTAGATAGTCAATATGTAAGAAGGTGAGAGCTTTATAAAAGACAATTAATTTGACTGACTTCGACAAAATAAATTTTTAAATTTCTTCGCTATTACAAGCTTTATAATAATTTTTTTTTTTTTTTAAACTGAGAGGGGATTATTTGACTATTAAATATAGGTACTGGATATTAAAACAATATATATTTTTACAGATTTTACTATATTATATTTTGCGACCACGAACCGGAAGGCGTAGCGTGGGACGGCCCCTACTAGATGGACCGACGACCTAGTCCAAATTGCGGGAAAGCGCTGGATGCAGGAGGCATCCAGTCGTGCTACATGGCGATCTATGGGGGAGGCCTATGTCCAGCAGTGGACGTCTTCTGGCTGACGACGACGACGACGACGACGATATTTTACAATAATAATACGTATTACAAGAAGAAAAGGTTACGGCGCGTAAAAAAGGTTACAGTGACGGCTATAATAATTGTATACTATGCATAATATAGGGTATCCCAAAATTAACGCAAGATTTGAATTAAATAGAAAATGCCATTTTAGTCTTTTTTTTTAATAAAGTAGAATGAATAATGAATATAATAGCAATGGCGGCAAAGTCAAATCTTGCGTTAATTTTGGGGACAATCTCTTTATAAAGGAGTAGTTATAAACGTCAAACAAAATAAATTAATATACGTTACGCTAATCTAACTTATTGATTTATGCATGTTGCCCGGCGTGAGTTTGATGTGCAGTCCATTTCTTTTATTAGTTCTGATATATTGGAAACTAAGGACTAAGTTGGTTTGTTGGATATTTAACTTGCACTAAACTTGAAAACCCACACCGCACATAGTGATACGAGACAGCAAAGAAGATTGCATTTTTATAGTCAAAGTCAAAATAATTTTATTCAAAATAAGAAGCGGGCAAGCTTCATTCTTGAACGTCAATAATTTACTACCACCGGTTCACTAAATTTAATGCCTCAGACCTGAGATGAACCGGCAAGAAACTCAGCGGGACTATTTTTTTTTTTTTTTTTTTTTTTTTTTTTTTATTATTAGTATTCATGTCACGACGACAAACGAGTTAATTTAAAAATTCAATTGCTTAATCTGTTTCCTCTCAACGCATAGAAAATAAATTTATTTAAACACTTAATATACTTTTTTACATATCATTTTTTCATGTGATATTTTTGTTATCCATTTTCTCTATATATCATAAATGTTTTTCTCATTATGTTAATATGTGAAGGAAGCTTTATTATACAAAAATTTTACGAAAATTATGCGAACAGAAGAGAATGGAATTTGATATACTTCTTAAATCCTTATGTAGAAGAAGAACAAGAGAGCAAAACTCCTTTTTTACACAGATAACATGTATTTCGCGCGGGTTCAAGCCAGTTTGCTTTAAATAAATACAAATCGTCGTAAGCTTGCGCCTTAGTTATATCGAAGAAGTATCTTTTATAATTCTGATAAAAAAAATAAAATCATATTTAATTCCTCCTATTATTTCTTTTTTATAATACAATCTTATATATGACAGCTTACATCAGTTCATAAAAATGTAGAGATATTAAATATTTTTATTTGATTTTTAATATTGAACTTGTTCGCCATTTTCAAGCAAAATTTATGTTTTTTTGATGGGATTATAACTTTCTTAATGCGATATCTTGTAAACTGAGGCACGTAACTCCGCTCCAAATCGCTCCATTCGAAGTGGAGTGCTCGCTCCCCGGATCTAGCCATAATTACGCATTCGCTCTTTATTTCAGATTTTTAAGAAAATATTATTTTATGTACATCTTAACAAGTATAAACTTTTAATTTATTCGCTATATAAAAAAAAAAAAATAAAAATTGTCCGAAATTATTTAAGTATATTTACATTAAATTTCTATTTGTACGTAAGAAAAGTGCCATAAAAGTATCACTTTCATTTTCTCCTTTTAACGGAGTTTAAAAAGGAAGAGGTTATTAATTCGACTATAAAGTTTTTTTTCATGTATGTAACTCGTCACTGGGTGAATTTTGATGATTCTTTATACGCGATAGCTAGTGCTTCGGATGTGCCCTTCTAAGATCTGACGAGTAAGTATTTATTTGATTTTTTTTATGGATAACTGGATGGTAGAACAAGCAGAAGGACCACCTGATGGTAAGTGGTTACCTTCGCTCATGGACATCTACAACACCAGAGATGTTGTAGATGCGTTGCCGACCCAGAGTGATACAGAAGGAAAGGGGGAATAGTAGTCCCCTCATCGGAGCCACCTGGGCCAAACCACCTTTTGTGAAAAAGGGTGAATGGAAAAGTGGAACCGGCTTACATGCCATCAAAACCGAACACATCCTTAGATATTTTGCGGTTCGTCTTTGACATGATAGTGGTCGCGAGCCAGACGGAGCGACGCACCTCCTACCACCTAACTACTGGGATGTTCCCGCCTCTACGGACGCCAACACCCAAAGCGGCGGAGGAATTGTATTTAACCTCGTCCCCTCACAGAGTAGAAAATGTTTTCATTTTATGTTAAAAAATTTTGATGATTATTTGAGTAAAATAAAAATATAGTGACGTTAATAAATCGTTTCCAAAAAATCGATTAAACATAAAAGCATATTATAAATTATAAAAAACATTATACGTTAAATTTATCTTGTTAATGTAAATCTGATACTAAATCTGCATATTTCCTACACATAGGTAATTAACATGCCAGCTTCTACGTAGGTAACTGCCATTACGAGCCGCTTCGCTGGTAATTGAGGGCTCCTCGCCCATGCTCGTTACCTCTCTTTCTCTCCAATTTTTTCACAGCTATTATATGACACGGAAAACTACTCACCATGCGAGTACAAATCGTTATAATAATTTTTTTTTTTTTTTTATGGATACCGGATGGCAAACGACAGGAAGCGATCACCCGCCCGATGAAGCGGATACCTTCGCCCATGAACATCTACATACCGACGTAAAGAGATGGTCTAGATGCTGCCACAACTCCAAAGAGTGATGGCAGATGGAAAGGGGGGGATACGGGAAAAGTAGTCCGCTATCGGAACCACCACTATTTTGGGGAAAGGATGGGTGGGAAAGGGGGAAAACCTGGCTTACATGCCATTTGAACCGGAACACATCATAAGATATGGTTCGCTCCTTGGACATGATAAGTGGTCGTGAGCCAGACGGAGGACGAACCTCCTACTCACCAAACAATCATCACCAACAAACAACATCTCTCTAATAGTAGAACTTTAAAGCTTATACAATATCCCACATATCTCTAATTGTACTTAGTCACTGTTTATAAATACACAAAAATACACAACGTATTTTTGTTGTAAGGGGACGATGGGGGAATTACGGACGCGAGAAATTACGGACTAACCAACATCCACTTATTCCTTTCTTTATGGAACCAAAGGGTGCAATCACGTGACACATTTCGCCATCTTTAGTACCCGCAAACATTCACGACGAATGGTGGCGCACGATTTTCAAGATAACTAAAATTCAAACTTAGTTAATTTTGGTATAATTTTGAGTGACTATTTTTATTTTGAGTGATAAACCTATATAGTTAAAAAAGGTTTTTATGCTAATGAAATATGAATTGGTAGTAAATGTTTTGATGAAAGGCTTTGATAGCCTAAAAATTGACTACAATAAAATTTTAAACATATTTGAAGTAATTGACGTCTGTAATTATATAATAAAAATATACAAAGAAAAATCTAGACTTCACTATGAAATTATAAGCCAAATAAACCAAGAAATAACAAAGAAAAAAGCTCAAAAATGTAAGAAATTGACGATTAGAAACAAGTGATGATTATTTTTGTATTTATTGTCAGGAAACGTGCAGAAATCCACCCATCTGAAGGCATTATAAGCCAATTTATATAAGCCTTATATGTTAAAAATGTTGCATTATTGTCCAGTTTCACCTCAAAAGCTCCGGGTACATATACACAAGCTTTTATTTTTGATTTAAAATACAAAATTTATTATTGATCTTGTAAAACAATTGACATTGATTTCATAAATGGACTAGAGTTTCATATTAAATAGAATAACACTGATTATATCTTATATTATACGTTATTTCCTTCAAGCGTCCGCAAATTCCACATCGTCCCCTACCTGGACGATAAATTATGTGTTCTACTTTAAAAATGTAATGTTTAATAATTCATGAGTATTATTTCGTGAGAAATAAATTTTGGAAAGTCACATACAGCATAGTCACCTGTATCTACGTAAAATAATAAAATCTTCTATTTATTTAAAGAATTTTGTTGAAATGCCAATTGCCTTATAAACTTCTAATCAGTGTCTTTATTATACGATAACAAAATAAAATACGGTAAAAAAGTGGAATGGTTTCACGTTGTGTGTTGGGTAACGGAACTTAACGCTACATTGTGTCTATTTAGACTCGTACTCGAACGATGGTTATTTAATCAAGAGCAAAGCAGTGCAGCTGCAGTTAGACACGCATTAACAGAGCATGAATACATTTATTTATAAAATCGGAGTTTTTCTTTACAATTTGTTATAAAAGTTGCAATTTCTCATTCAGTGGTTTGACAATAACATTTTAGCTTTCTTATATAAAACTTTGCTGAACAGATATACAGTATCTGTAGAATAATACAACAAAAAAGACCTAGAAAAATATGTCAGCAAAGCAAATTCAAATAGTACTTTAAATTCTGAACAAGAAATATTTACATTGTCTTAAAATTTATGCTGATATACAAAAAGTTTGTGCGGATTATTCTTTAGTAAAATTTGTATTCCTCCCTTACAATAAAACAAATTTCTACTGTGAATATGTTTTAAAATAACATGTCAATTTACATACAACCAATCAACTACAAATAAGCAAGATTTATTCTTATAATAGACTAGCTTTCCGCCCGCGGCTTCACCCGCGTGAAATTCGGTTATATCGCGCGATATGATAAGGAGTATCCTATTTCCCAAGGTCTAGACTATTTGTCAAAATTGGTTAAGTGGTTTATGTGGTGAAGTTGTAAACAGTTAAGCAATCTTACATGATTTTATGTTTGACAATAAGGAACTTCCATACAAACTTTCATCCCCTATTTCAACCCCCTCTATCATTTTTCGCAATAAAAAGTATCCTATGTTCTTTCTCAAGTTCAGTTCTATCTTCATACCAAATTTCATCAAAATCGGTTCAGTGGTTTAGGCGTGAAAGCGTAACAGACAGACAGACAGAGTTACTTTCGCATATATAATATTAGTAAGGATGCAAAAAGACAATGTCAATTGCAAATAATTTTTATGTGTTAAAACTTTTAATAATTTAATAAAAAGTTGAATTATATAGTATCTATAACAAAATGTCTTTGATGTATTTTTTTATATTTCTTTTAAACTTTGCACAGTTTTTAACCAATATTGTGTTACAAAATATACCAACCAAACCTACCTATATTTTAGATTGCGTTACGCCAACTATATATAAATAAAAACATTCCCCCGAATGAATTTATTATTTATGCGAACAATATTTTTAAGTAAGCTAAAATAACTATACAGACAATAACAGCGTATATAATTGGCTTTTAATTTAAATTATGGCATTTCTAATGTTCGTATCGCATATAGATCAATTAAGTTAGTAGTAGACAGCATCTATGAACTATCTACCTTGTAACCTGTATTTAAACAATTTTTTAAAGTGCTAGAATGTTTGTGATGCGTAAAGGCTTTGCCGCAAGCCAAGGCTCTCTTAAAAAATATTATGTTAGTTAACCTAGTTATATATAATAGTTTTTAATTTTTTAACCCTCGTGTCAAATTTAATTTTTTCATTAAAAACATTTTTAAAAGTTATACCATCCATAGCTTTTCTATTTCACAAGAAATACATGTGTTTGATAAAAAATCGAAAATAAATCTCTAATTTCAGATTGATTATAACCCAAAAATTATGCCTGAGAAAGAAAGAATAGTTAGCAATACGTAAGCTACTCACTGCATTCTATTTGTAGAAATTATTTTTATGAGCCAATAAAAATTATGTTTATAAACAATGGTACAACAGCTTCACTGTTTATACGGAACAGGGTAGGCAGAGAGAACCTAGTGTTAAGATATTCCGCTCACCGCTTTCCGCCCGAATTCGAGACACTTCGTGTTAAGTGGCGGAATTTAACAATGACATAAATGTTACTTTATTTAATCTATAATTTAATTTTTTTTAGCTTCACGCTGTATCCCGCATATAGCTGGGTAGGCAGAGAGAACGTGAGAACCTAGTGATAAGATACTCCGTTTCCCACTTTCCGCCGAATTGAGACATTGTGTGCTGAGTGGCGGAATTCAAGGCCGCACTTTGTCTGGTTACCAAACCCAGTAAATGAAAAATTCCATTTCCTAGAGTGGGAATCGCACCCACAGCCTGTCGCGTTTACAAACAGTTGTACGCTTGTGCCTCTGCGCCACGACAGGGGTTTTAATAAGCTTAAACTATAACATTTTGTTGGCTATTTTTTTCCAACGTATCTGCCTAATGTAAGTCTACAAGTACATGTAAGCATATATAAAAGGATAATGGTAAGCAACGGACTAAGTCTTTTGAAAATAAATTCTAATGGATGGCCTTGTTCCTCACAAGCAGGCTTTATATATTTTCACAGCGGATTTATGTTTTAAAAGCTCTTAGATAAGAGTACCTACGTATATTAAATTTATAGAAAGAGACTATGCTACGGAGCTGTATTATATATTATAACCATAAAAAATATTAAAATATTAATCTTCTTTTTTTAATTTGTTAAATATCTAGCCTTTAAAATCATGTCAAAAAAATAACGTCATATAAATTGTCGTCTGTTTAAAACCTTTAATAAGTCGCCCTGTAAATATTATATTTGCTTATATCATACATTTTAATTTACTTTTTTTCATTTAGGTACACTATAGTATGCCTAAATAAAAGCATGTATACATGGCTTGGATGGTTAGACACAAAATATTTCGTTCCTTCTAAATACATCTAATCTAATAATAATATGTAATATAAAAAATCACCAAGCAAATCGATAAACTGAAAACCCGCTCATAAGTATTCTGGCAATGAATGAACTTAGCCGACCACACCGCCCTTACACCCCAGGCACTTTGCTAATTTCAGAATACCCCTTCCGTACGATATGAGTCACCGTCGGCAATCTATGTAATACCAGAGCAGTAAAATAAGGGACTTCTCTTCCGGGTCGTTATAAAAAAGTTGAAATAAGAATGTCTTCTATGTAGTAATTGCAAAGCAGGAAGAAAAATAAATAAATCTTCCGATCTACTACTGTCTACACCACGGTAATCAAGAAAATAGGAAGTAAACAGTATTAGGTATATTAAATATATACGAGAAAACATACAACGTATGTATGAATATATTAGAGTATATATGAATTATTTCATAAATAAGACATAAAAAATTAACTGAATTACGGACCACGGCTCCAAGATAAATATTACATATCCATTTTCAGTATAATGTATTAAACAATGAAAAACATCCTCTTGGGATTAAAATTCACAATCAGAACCAAATCAAAAAATTAAAAATGTTTTAAAGGTCATATTTGTTAGGCGTATGGCAAACACTTTCAATATGGGGAAAAGGGACTACGAGTAGGTGGCAGCAGTAACTGCTCTCAGATCGATATAAATTGAAATACGATAGACATAGCTACGATATTAGAATATCCATAGAGGATAGAATAATATTTAGAAAGTAAAAAAATACAAGGACAAAAAATAAAATTAATATTTTGTTTTTGTTGTGCACTTAGTTACGAGCTTTAATTTTAGGAGCTCTGAGAAAAATGTACATAGAATCTAGCAATTAAACTTATTTTATTTTCATAATTGTTCAAGTAGCACCAATTAGATTACAAAGAGAAGTTTACAATTCATTAATCATATAGTCTAGTCATGTTTGCACCTATTCATTTTAACTCTGACCTATATAACTTTTATTTAGGTTACGTATACCTTTGAATACCTACATACAAAATATATCGTGGAAATCTTGTGTGAAATTCGAAGGATTTGGGTTTTGTAGGAGTAGTAGACCCTTGTCATTTGCAAAAGTAAATTATATTACGCCTAGTTTGAAAAATTATCTCGCTCTAGAGCTTTACATCAACGTAACTATAATAAAATTTAATATTTTTATGATTTAATATTTTGCACTTCTTTTTTCATATAAGTATAATAAAATTTCCTAAGTGTAGACAAAAATAGTAGATACATATAAAAAGAGCGTTAAATTAGGTCACTGGCTTATCATGGGAGCTTACGCTATATTTACAAAAGTTATTATACCTATCGTATTAACACTACTGTCACAAGAACGTTGAATTTTAGATATTGGCAAATAATATTATTAAATTCTATTAAAATATGAAAAGTAAAAATATATTTAAGCCAATAATACTGTTTATAGCATAAATATAAAAAAATATTAATTATTACTTTTGGATTGCCTACCATAAAATTACAATTATAATTAAAAAATTATATAACTGATTCAGGGTAATTATAAAACTGTATTTATTTTACGACATTTTTTTGAGTAAATGGGTGCCAAGGAAAAGAAAAAGGACAAAAGATAGATACATTGCAAAATGAGAACGTTATTTAATCAAAACTTACTCCAGTGTCATAGTGTCCTTGAACATGATATCTAACAGACTAGATTGCATATACATGAATCATTGCTGTTCCGTTGCAAACGGGATGGTGCAGCGGTGATTCATGTGTATTGTAACATATATTTAAAAAAAAAAAAAAATGTAATAATAACTAACCTAGTCAGTAAGAAATTTTTTTGCTTACTAACCATAATGAGTCAATGTCACTTGAATAAAGAATTATTATTATTATTATATCTCAAGGGAGAGCTACAGATTTGAAGATGTAAATTTTCTTAAGAACAGTAAGTGTTCACATTTCATTTGAAATTGCAAATGTATCTACATTTCTAAACGTAAGTAATAAAATATTATTTAAATAGGAAATATTTATAATAATTCTTATTAAAGCAATTCTTTCTTTATTTTCTCATCCCTTTCAACTTGGTAGATTTTTACGATTTTTTTATAAATTATTATGTAATATTATACTTTAAAAAATACCCCAATTTTAATACGTATATTAAAAGAAATGTCAAAACTTCGTATTCGATGTGTACTAAATTAATATTTAAAAATAATATAATTTTTTTTCTTTCAAAGAATGTTAATGTTATTATCTGTGTAATAAAACCAAATGACATTCATTCCAAGCCATATTTCTCATTTCATTATACCGAGTGTGCTATTCGGACATATATATAATGTATGCGACAACAGATATTACTAAGCAGGCAGCTCTCTTTCTTTTCTTTTTTTTTTATAACGGATAACGGACGGCAAACGAGCAGAAGGACCATCTAATGGTATGTGGTCACCTTCGCCCGTGAACATCTACAACACCAGAGATGTTGTAGATGCGTTGCCAACCTAGAGGATACAGATGGAATGGGAGGACAATGTAGTAGTCTGCTATCGGAACCACCACATTTTGGGAAAGGATGGGTGGGCTTTCCTACTCACCCTTTCCCCAAAATGTGGTAACCTGGCTTACATGGCATCGAACCGGAGCACATCATAAGATATTTGGCGGTTCATATCTTTGGCATGATAGTGGTCGCGAGCCAAACGGAGGACGAACCTCCTACCACCGTCCCGTCCCCTCACAGGGAAAAATTCGCCTAATGTTTTTTATAGAGTACCGTATGTACCATACCATACCATATGACTAGAACTATTATTAAAATTGTAGTAGAGTAAGCCTTTATAGCAAGTAATATGTGTAATGATAATAGTATCACTAAACTATAGATAGATGACTTATAAGCTAAATCATGTTTTTTTATTAGAAATCTTCGTGTTAATTTATTTTATAAAGACGAATTCAAAATTGCGATTTACATAAAAAGGCAAATTTTGTCTATAAATTACTTAGGTACTTACTCTAAGTGTAAGTTGTTCTCTAAGAATAACATGTAAATGTTATCTATAACATAACTGGTAAAAGCATAATCTCTACATTTGGTTGGTTTATTAAATGCCTAAATAGGGTGTGTAGTTTTAAGATATCAGATTTTAAAGATAATTGAAACGACTTAAGACGATAATATCCCCAATATTAGACCCTTTCTCAATTTCATGCGCTACTAAATTTACATAAAAACGTTTACGTTATATATGAATTTATATGAGATATATGATTAAGGAAATGAAGAAAAAGAAGAATTTTTATGCAAGATTTAGCTAGATAATAAAATTCATGAATTATAAGAATAACATTTTCATAGCTATATGTTATATTTATTTCAAAATTGAAAAAATTTTATAATCATTTCCTGTCATACATATCATAATATTAAAAATAGGAATTCCAAAAAGATTACTTTCAAAGATTCTTTTACAAAATTACTTATCATTTTAAAGTCAGTAGATATAAAGAACGTTCTACATTTTTACAAGTATTAACTCAACATACTCTATTCACGTTCGAAACTTTATAATTAAGGAACTGAACTGAATTGACATACTCTATATAATAGAGTTCATGAAAACTAAATCATAACTACTCATCTCAAGCAAGCTAAAAGTAAATTATATCGTAAGAAAGATGGTTGGCAGTTACTTTTTGATATCATCTTGCCGTAACACCTTTAGGAAATTATTTTCACACACGGAGTGTGTGTCACAACACACCGGACCAAGCGAACATGTTGTTGTCTATTAGTTTGTCGAATGAAACTGTGGGGATGGTCAAATGTGGTCAACTCACATTCAAAAATAAAATTATAATTTTCTCATGTCATTGGTATGTTCTATAAGGATAATTGGAAATGATTATTAACAATTAAAATAAGTGCCTAATCATTAAACACGTTTTTTATCTTCACGCAAGTACCACTTTTTAAACGAATCAAGTCTACGAACCAATCTCCATTTACAGACAATTTGCCTTAAGTGGCAAATACTTCCTACTAATATACTTAGCCATAAACATATGAAATTGTAAACGTTTTGTTATTTGAACGTGCATCTTTTGATTAGCACGTCCAGCCACTTTAGACAATTAAGTTCGATTTGCATCGCGCCGTACGCCGTACGAATTTTAAATCCTTTGTTGTTATAATATTTGTACGAATATTTTACGAAGTTTCGTTGCCCACAAACGATTGTTGCCAAATGATGGCGGTATTCATACAATAGGTTAATTATATGAAAATTTTGGGTTTAACTTAATTGGCCGACGGATTTCGATTAATTATGCGAGTATGATTTTTCACCTCAATTAGGCTTGTCCAATTTTTATAATATTTCGTTACTTATTTCTTTGTTAGTATGAATCATTTACTATGACAAATACTACTGTAAATATTGCAAACACTCTACGATAACATTACTTTTATAGCACTCGTTTGACCTCTTTTATGTACCTCATCTTGAGAAATGGCTACTTACAAATAAAATATAATCTTTCACGTTAAGAGAATCACATCTCTAAATGACTTTTACTACAGCAATTATATCTTCTTCTTTATCACGTTTCATTAATAGTGATGGCTGTTTTATAGGAAAAGTATTTTTAAAAGTTTAGTTAAGGTCTTTTTACTTGATATACCTAAGCATATATCATATACCACATCTGTCAGAGTAATCACTAATCACTAAATGAAGTAATAGGTAGAAGAAGGTCGGGTAGCTCCGGCGGCGGGTAGCGCTGGACATTCCAATTTCTAAGAACCTAAACACATTGCTTAGTCTGGAGTAGAAAAAAAATGCAGTTCGATCGCGGCACGGACGTTTAATAAATCAGTCGTAAGAGAATGTTTTGATCCTGTTAAATTTCATCGGTAGTTATTAAGTATAATAAGTCAGTATTCATACTTATCTGCTATGCAGAGTTTTAGTAAGTTTTCTATATTTAAAGATTTTAATAGTATTTTTAACAATTTTTGTACATATTGAGTAAACCGAGACGATACAGTACTGATTTACTTTTCAGGGAGAGCTCCGTGTTATCGGTACGTCAACTTTACATTATGTCAGTTATACTACGGAAACATAGAAATATTACCTACAAGCCTATTTGTAAAAGAAATGTATCCAGAGTCTGCACTACTGTACATTGTAAAACTAGATTAGCTCGCACTCAGTTTTACACCATTAGCTGCCGCTTATACAATACTGTTAACAAGATAAACAATATTTATCCACTGCCATTAAAAAAGTGCAAAAGTGTCATTAAAAAATGGATTCAGAACTTGTCGTACGTTGAAACAGAGAACTTAATTCTCTAATAGCACATAACACACCCTC
>JAKGSA010002227.1:0-21954 GCA_033558755.1 Philaethria dido
TTAATAATATTTTACGTATTCATACGTTATTATAGACAATAGCTATCAAATAATCGTAAATTGCATACTGAGGTTCTGTATTGAATAACAAAATAATTTAGTCAATAGAATTAAATTATTTAATTATTTAGTTAACGCCTGTGGTGGTGCAGAGGCACAAGCATGCGACTGTAAATTGTTATCAACCCTAGGAAATGAAAAATTCCAATTCCTGGAGTGGGAATCGAATCCACAACCTGTGTGTGTCGTGTCGTTTACAGTTGCACGTTTGTGCCTCTGCGCCACGACAGGCGTTAAAAAGTACTAGGTTCTCTTTACACTAAATTTATTAAATACAAAGAAAAATAAATTATGCTATTTTAAGTATCATAAAAGTTATATAAAAAGGAGCTAAAATGATTAATTACATTGTTTTATCATCGTTTTATAAGATCTTATGAATAAAGCAAATGAACGCATAAGTCTAGAATGAAAGTAATTTCAGACGAAATTTATTATATTAAGATATTTAATTAAAATCGCGTAAAGTTAAATATGAAACTGACGTTTATTGAGTTTTAATTTTTTTTCTAGCTTCATGCTTTATCCCGCATAGCAAAATAGGCAGAGAAAATTTATAATAAATGCTTTACTACCTACCTAACTTCACGCTTTATTTAGCGGGGTAGTCAGATAGAACGGAGCGCCAAACGCTACGGTCTCTGCACACCTCTTTCGCCTCGTCCACAGTCATTAACCTTTGCTAAAAATGTTTTGCTCGTTTTGAAATAATGCACAGACCTCTTACAGATGCGCACACACACATACAAATGCACATGCAAACACACAAACACACACACACACACACGCGCAAACACACACACACGGCTTTGTTACTATTATAAAGCCAAACAGAGAAGCGTGATATTCTCAACACAAAATATGTCTTTGACTACTTACTGGGAAGTCTCGGCTGCTCAATTTGTAAAAATATTTTTTGAATAAATATCTTTTAATTATAATTTTTTTTAAATCAAGTGACAAGACACTCCGCTTTTCCGTTTCAGCCCCAATTTGAGACACTGTGTGTTGAGTTGAAATGAAATGAAAATGTGATTTAAATATAATCATCTCCCACTAGGTGAGAGTCGAACCTACAACACTCGGACGCTATCCACGATGGCCTCAATTTTAAAATAAAAGTTAAAAAATAAATTAAACCTAAACGCTTGTCGTCGCGCAGAGGCACAAGCATGCGACTGTAAGCGCGGCAGGTTGTGGGTTCGATTCCCACTCCAGAAAATGGAATTTTTCAACAAAGCAAAGCGCGGCGCTGAGTTCCGCCACTCAGCACGCAATGCCTCTATTCGGCGGAAAGTGGGTAACGGAGTGTCTAAGTTTCTTTAATTAAATCCTATACATTACACTCCTAAGTGTATCTTAAAATGTAATATTATACAGTAACAAATAAATCTCAAACGTTTCTGAAGGAACAAGACAGATAGCTGTTTGCGGCGTGTTAGCTCCACTTGTACGCAACTTGGAAATGGGAAACCGTAAATAACCTTTAACTGCTTCAAAATTGCCATTTTGTGAAGAATAAATTATTTAAAAGAAAACATTGCTACGAAATTATATACTATAGCAGTTCTTACTACCTACGTCCCGCGGCTTGCCCTGTGTTATACTCAAATATCCACATCCAAAGTTCTTTTGCTATCGAAATAGCATATATAATAATTTATGTAGACGATATTAATATAACGCCAGTCGTGGCACAACGTAAACGCGACAGGTTGTGGGTTCGATTCTCACTCCAGGAAATGTAGTTTAGTATTTTCATTTACTGGGTTTGGTAACAAGGCAAAGCGCGGCGTTGAGTTCCGCCACTCAGCACACAATGCCTCTGTTCGACGGAGAGTGGGGAACGGAATCGTTAAAAGTGAATGGAGTGTCTCAACACTAGTTTCTCAGGTTTCCTCTGCCTACCCTGTTGTATGCGGGATACAGCGTGAAGCTAAATAAAAAAAACCCTAATATTGTTGTCACCGTTTCACACTGCGCTTACTGCACAGGTTAATACGTTCAGAACAGCTGCAAAATACAAAGTACCAATTTTTTTCAATGGTGCAAAAGTAAGTGCGAGAAGGTTGTAAGGTTCGATTCTCATGAGGGAAATGATTATATACAATTGATTTTATGAAAGTATCTCTACTTTCCTCAAAATCAAATTTAATTCCCTGTTGTAATACTAGGTTTTTTCACCATCTACCTTTCCTATGGACAGAAAGAAAAAGACAAAAAACAGTAAAAATATATATAAAATTACAGGAAATAAACAACTTTATATTTAACTTTTTATAACTTCCGAATTCACAAACAAACAAGTAATACTAAAAAAATATGGAGTTTATTTAATAATCAGCAGAGCTTGAATATTCAGGCACGCTTGATCAAAGTCTGAATTGGCGCAAGTTTTCTTAATATGGAAGTCCGGAGCTTTTAGTTAAACTTCAGCTAGTTTTTATATTTTTTGTTCATCGATTAGCTTAAATCAGTTAAAGAAAGAAATTGATAGGGATTATAAAAATAATAATGCTATAAAAATAAGTTAAAGGTAAGAATTTAGTCATTCTCGGTTTTACATATTTGAAGGAGACATTTCTAAGTCAAAGTCAAAGTCAAAGTCAAAGTCAAATGAATGTCAACTAATTTACTACCAGTTCACTAAATTTAATGCCCAGATCTAGAGAAGAACTCTGGCGCAAGAAACTCAGCGGACTTCTTTTTTTTTTCTCATAATTCAATGCTTTACAAATATTTATTAGTGACAATGGTAAGAGATATATACATAATTTCAGGTCAATAAAATAAAAGGTAAATAAGCAAATTTAGCTGGGTTTCATGAGAACATAAAAATAAATACCAACATGAGGTCATTGTGTGGTGCAGTAGGAAAGCGTCTGATTGTAAGCACAATGGTTGTGAGTTCGATCCTCACCTAGGGGATGACCATTTATTACTTCGTTCAGTTACGTATTGCTTTTTCTGTCTACCTTTCTATGTGGACAGAAAAGAAAAGACAAAAAGAAACAGTAAAATATATATAAAATTACAAATAAACAACTTTATATTTAACTTTATAACTTCCGAATTCACAAACAAACAAGTAATACTAAATATGAGTTTATTTGTAATCAGCAGAGCTTGAATATTCAGGCGCTTGATCAAAGTCTAGTTAGCGCAAGTTTACAATATGGAAGTCCAGAGCTTTGGTCAAACTTTTCAATAGTTTTATATTTTTGTTCATCGATTAAAGCTTTAAATCAGTTGAAAAGTGATGGGATTATAAAATGTTTTAACTTAAAAAATGTAGCGTAAAGTTGAACTTAATAAAAAAACCTAAATGCGAAGGCATAGTAAGACGGCGTGGCTGTAATCGCGATTAGTAATGGGTTCGATTCTCACTCGGTAAATAATATATTTAAATTACATTTTGCATTACTTCGTCTGGTAAGATAAAAGTATGGCGTAAAGTTTTGCCAGTTTATTAAGTGGTAATGTCTCACTCTACATTTGGCGGAAGCGGGGACCGGAGACTACATTAAGGTCACTGCACACTGCTAAGAAGCGGGACAAAATGTTTTAATTGCTCAAAAGTAAAACTACATGTTATAGCACTTTTCGATGTTTTTGGTCATTACGACAAAGACCTGTGTGAGAGAGTCATCACGGCACAGTAACGCGTGACTTTAGACACGATGCTTATGAATACAATCCCCACTCTCCACAAAGGGTAACGATCATATTTAAATAATTTTCATTTGTTCAAAACGTCAAAGGCGGTGTTGAGTTCCGCCAGTCAATATGGAATATCTCGAATCCAGACAGAAAAAGGAGAACGGAATAATTTGACACTAGGCTCCCTTTGAACACCCTAATAAGTGGGCATAAGTTGTAATTATATTTGTCTCGTAAAGATGATTATAATATTGCTAAGTTCTAAACATTATAATGAATAATTATATGTATCGAAATAGAATCTGAGCACAAACAAGTGGGGTCAAACATGATGGATGGCGGCTTTGTAGAAATCAATAGCTTTTATCTCACACGCTATATATTACTTGTTTGACAGGTCCGGACCTAAGTGAGACAATCAATTGTGAGAATTATTCTACTTTTTTTCACATATATTTTTATAGCAGATTGCTTATAATTGTTTTTATTTGCAAATATAATATTTATTTGTCCATGTTATGGAAAGAAAGTAGAAAAAGTTAGTTTATAGGTTATCTTGTCGTCAATTTTAGACTAATATATAGATTTTGAGCACTTATTTAATTTAAAGCAGGGCATTTTGTCTAACAGACGAATAAAACATATTATACATACATAGCTTCACGCTGTATCGCGCATATAGCAGGGTAGGCAGAGGGAACCTAGTGTTAAGACACTCCGTTCCCCACTTTCCGCTGAATTGAGGCATTGAGTGCTGAGTGGTGGAACTTAAGGCCGCGCTTTGCCTTGTTACCAAATCCAGGAAATGAAATAATTCCATTTCCTGGAGTGGGAATCGAACCCACAACCTGTCGCGTTTACAGTCACACGCTTGTGCCTCTGCGCCACGACAGGTATTAAAAGAGTAAATATTAATAATGTCCAGATTGAAATTTCATACTTTAATATCTTATTTTGAATTTGCTAAGACTCTTTTTAGGTAAAAAATTATTCATTCACAATTTTTTGTATGCAGAATACTTTAGTGAAGAAGTCTTGCAGAGGCGCTTCTGCATATAATTTATTTCGAGGCTGGCGTCTGTCCAACAAGTTATTGAAAAGAATCATTTACACATTTCAAATTTAGTTTTTGAAATCTGCATTTGTTTCGATTTGTCACTTTATTACACACATTTTGAATTTAAATTTATTTTATTTTTTAAATTTTCTAAATAGCTTTTTTATACTTTAAATCTTTTTGTAGGTGTTGAGTTTCAAATTAATATAAGACATCAATATTCAAAATATCCTTCTTACAGTAGGTCATTATATCGTAATATCGTGTCATATGTCATAAAAAATATTTAGTGATGTGAAAAAAATGTCACTGAGTTTGAATATAAGTGTCGTTTGTTATACATATATACATAGCTTCACACTGTATCCTGCATATAGCAGGGTAGGCAGAGGGAACTTGAGAACCTAGTGTTAAGACACTCCGTTCCCCACTTTCCTCCGAATTCAGACATTGCGTGCTGAGTGGCGTAACTCAACGACGCGCTTTGCCTTTGTTACCAAACTCAGGAAATGAAAAAAATTCATTTCCTGGAGTGGAAATCTAACGACCTGTCGCGATATTATGTATGTAGTAATTAAAATACGCTATAGATGTATAAATATTTAGTATAGGTCCGTATATATAAGTCCATAGTACATACATAACATATCAGCATACTAACATAAACTTCTGTATCATTCTATCTTGATCGAGAGATTGTCCGCTCGAGTGTGGACAAAAGGTTTGCCACATAGCAATAAAACGCGCTGTATTCTCATCGGCCACAATGGACCAACTTTAGGGATTCAGATAGTGATTGATGATGCAGCTTTAGTCGTTAAATCAATTTAACAAGCTTTTGTTTTCAATGTCTTGTATTTGAAAGATAATTATGTTGTTTCTTGTGTAGTTTTGTAACGTTTTCCACCTCTCAATTTTTTTTTTCTTAAAACCCTATGCTTTTATTGTTTCCAATTTATTTTATTTCCAAATAAATCCTACTATTACGGTACGGTACGGACGGTTTACGCTCCCGGCAATACACGAACGCCTCCCCCTCTCGGCACACTACTCGGACGGCTCACGCTCTCGGCAATACACGAACGCGGCCCGCTCTCGGCACGCTACTCGGACGGTTTACGCTCCTGATAATATACGAACGTTTCCCGCTCTCAGCATACTATTCGAACTTTATCTATTTAAAATATGAGACTAATTTATTCATGTTAATTTATATTATATATTTAGATAAATTGATATTCATTTAAATACAAAAGTACTGATCGTTACATTTTCTTGTAATTCTTTGATAATTGAGGTCATTGTGGCGCAGTGGTTAGTGTTTAACTAAACGTGATTGGTTGTGGATTCGATTCTCACTCGAGGACATGATTATATTTAAATAATTTTCATTTTATTCGTCCTGGTGAGACAAAGCACAGCGTTGAGTTGTGTGTTTCAACACGTAATGGTTCGATTTTGGGTGGGAAGCGAAGAACGGAATGTCTTAATACTAGGTTCTCTGTGCTTGCTCCGCTACGTCGAAAAAAACTTGAAGCTAAATATAAATGTTTTCTTTTTACTCAATTTTATTGATCTTTTAGTTTTAGCTATTATCTATAAGCGAGAAAAACAAATATTTGGACATTTTATGAACTCAATAATTAAGATTACGACAAATATCGTCTTTAAAAAAAATGAATAAAAAAGTACATTTAGTACAAATCATTTAAAATCTACTCATTGGATCTTAATTCAATTTAAATGGGACCACATCAGAAGCGTCACATCGTCTAGCTATCATATAAAAAAAGAATCATCAAATTTTTTGTTCATCACAAAAAATATAGTAAGTATAATGATGTGTTCCGGTTCGATGGCATGTAGCCAGATTTTCCCCTTTCTCACCCATCCTTTCCCAAAATGTGGTGGTTCTGATAATTGGACTATACATTTGTCCCCCTTCCATCAGTATCACTCTAGGTTTGGCAACGCATCTCCAACATCTCTGGTGTTGTAGATGTCTATAGACGAAGGTAACCACTTACCATCAGGTGGTCCTTCTGCTCGTTTGCCGTCCGTTATCAATAAAAAAAAAATTAGAGCCTTTTTTGAAGTTGGTTAAATTAAATTTTAAATTCAAAATTTAAATCTAAAACAGTTAACAAGGTGGTAATTAACAAAGTATTCGTTACCAAGGAGTATAATTTTTAATTATAATATTGCCACTCAATTACTTAGTAGTTATTGTGTTAAAAGAATTTGACCCCTTTTACTATGAAGGTGCAGCATACTTGCTTCCGTGTAGTTAAAATTAAAGGGACATTTGTTCTCTTTTCCTAATCCTTGTGTTTTTAATATATGCTGAAATTAGAAGATGTATATATTTTTATTACTATAAGTGAAATAAAGAACCGTACCTTCAATATTTTTAAAAAACATTTTTTTTTTTTTTTTTTTATGGATAACGGACAGCAGGCGAAAGGCAGAAGGACCACCTGATGGTAGAAGTGGATACCTTCGCCCATGAACATCTGTGCCGGGATGTTGTAGATGGGTGCCAACTGGGCTGTTACAGATGGAAGAGGAGGACTGTGTAGTATTCCGTTCTCAGGTGCCACCACATTTTGGGGAAAGGACTGGTGAAAACACAACACGTACTGCATCAGTGGCTAGCCTCATATCGATATTGGCGGTTCGTCTTTGACATGATAGTGGTCGCGAGCCAGACAGGAGGACGAACCTCTACCACCAAACAATTGTATTTTGTATTTGTGTCATATCAAACATAAGGTAAAGTAAGTCCAAATTGAAAACAATTAAATCGCAGGCATCCATTTCGATTTAATAATTCTTTACCTTTATCCCGCATGTAGATTATTCAGAAAAGAGACTTTTGGCGTGTTGAGTGGTAGATCTCAACGCTGCGCTTTTCAGAGTGGAGAAATGAAAATAGTGAAATATAATTGCTATATACTGAAATATAGTGTATGTCGTGGCGCACAAGCGTACGACTGTAAATGCGACAGGTTGTGGGTGGTTCCCACTCAAAAATGGAATTTTTTCTTTTCTGGTTTTGGTAACACGGCCGGCGCGTCGTTAGCACGCAATGCCTCAATTCGGCGGAAAAGTGGCTAACGGAGTGTCTTAGGACTAGGTTCCTTCTGCCTACTATATGTGAGAGATACAGCGTGAAGCTTCATGTATGTATGTATGCATACAATCTAAAGTTTATCGTATTATATAATACTAGTGGTGCCCGCGACTTCGTTCGTGCTCAAACATAGGATAATTTTCATTTATTTTCATGTTAAGTACTACCATGTATTTAATTTTTACTACTAAATATTCGCCTTGCCTCACCAAATCTTCTGGTTACACCTTTTGCTTTTATAATTACTTACCTTTTTCCAATTGTGAGTCTGAACATTCTAATATATAAATATCCAAATGTTTATATGTTTAATCTTAAGTATAATTGAGTATTAGTGAAGTAGACGGAAGAGCCTATCTCACTGCGTCACGATGATCACAACTACATTTACTGTACTAATGGTATTTTTAATATAATTAAAGTGTTAATCACATATAGGAATAGAAAACCATTTTCGGTTTAAAAGGTATAAAATTGAACGCAGCAAGACCAGTGCAGGTCTCGTCCAAACACTATGACCGCTAAGACATAAGTTCTTAATCAACCATGTCGAAATTTTTATACACTTGTTATAACTATTTTGTTGTTAGCATCTCGGTAAAAAATTGAAAGAATTTTTTAAAGATTATTTCTATGAACAAAATCATTTTGACAAGAGAGAATGCTGTTTATTAAATATTTTGATATTTCTAAGTGCATACAACACCAGGCGCGGGTTTCATTTTCAGGTAAAAAATTTGTACGCTTTGTAATTTTTTTATGCTTAGCTGAGTATTGTTACTAATTTTTGTCTCGAATATAAATTATATTTGAAAAAAAATGGTTTTACTTGCAATTTAGTGTCAAGTATAATTTGCTGTTTTTTATTTTTCCTATTAGATTATTATGTAGCCTTACATGCATATAGAAGTCCGATTCGTGCATATAAAATCTTCACAAAATTACAGTCCCTAAGTTTAGGTAACAAATAGCATCTAAATATTTAAGTTTCCTAACTTTTGCATTAATAATCAGAATGGATAATTGCTATTATCTTTTTACCTAATAGGACTTACTTTGCATTACCTGTGTCATGTTGTCTCTTACTTTATGATAACCTTTCCCATAAATATCTAAATTAACACAGTATAACTTCTTACAATTAGAATTTATTACCATAAAGATTTTCCAACGAGAGTATATTCCGTCAACTAAAACTTCTATTACCCTCTTAATAATGATAAAGAAAATAGGTATCAGGTTGCCAATGGCCAATAATCCCATTGTGTAAGAAATTAAATTATTTTTTATTATACTATATTAAAAAATTCTCTTAAATAATCTTGGCGTATTAAGAAAACAAATATAAAATTATTATATTACTAAAATAAATGCTTTCATACCCTATTACTGTTCATATCTAAAAATCGATTATATGATTCTGATTAAATAAATGCCTGTTTCTTGTTCTCTTTTATTTCTTTTTAATATTTTTATATCTAATATTCATATTACTTAAAGACAGAAAGCCTTCTGCGAGAGTATTTGACGTAATTTGAGGGTGTCAGTTATTTATTTTTCAACGAAAACTACATTGACTATCAATTCTAAAGCATATAAATTTGCTCCAGGTTCTACAAGCTATACCCACGCAAAAAAAATATTAATTTCTATTTAGTAATTATCGGCATATAAAGTAACTTGTCTATGTAGGTTTTTATTTTTTTCATGAAAACTAAATCGAATGACAGGATAAAAACTTATCCTATATGTATCTCAGACTCTAGCTGTTGCTTTGCATTGCCCAAAAAATTCATTCATTTGTAGCCAGTAATTACATCGGCTTTTATAAAAGTAACTTACTAGTCTATGTGGAAGGATTTTTGTTTTTCATGAAAGCTAGATAGAATGACAAGGATAAAAACTATCCTATATGTGCCTCAGACTCTAAGCTGTTGCTTTGTGCAAAAATCATTCATTTCTGTCCGAAGAGAGTACTTATCGGCCTGCCAAGTAATTTGTCTATGTCTAGGTTTTCAATGTTTCCAGCAAAGAAAACTATGTCGAATATCGAAATAAGACTATCTATATGTATCTCAAGACTCTAGCTATTACCATGCCAAAATTTAATTCACTTTCTGTCAGTAGTTTTGCGTGATGCGCGTTCAAAGCCTTTGAACAGACCCAGACCGAGAATTCTACTGATTGGTTTTTCGCTTCTATTAACGGTGTATATTAACGTACCCAATTGATATTTTTCTAAAATTTTTCATGAACAGAATTGAGTTTTCTGCTCTTTTATTATATATATAGATTATGACCAAATTTGGGAAAAACGCCGTGATTGGTTCCACCATTTAACATTAAAATTTAACAGTTAAATTTGGACGGTAAGTGGAAATCGAGTCCATAAATAAAAATCTGCTAACTTTGGTATACGCACAAGATGCGTAAAGCTATATCTATATATTAATGCACGAAGGAGACATTTTGGATTCCTTTTTACAACATTAAGCGGACGGAGGAGCATGGAACTTGGTACAATTATAGCTTATATAACACAATTATGTTTTCTTAAAATATTGCATAAAAAATATATGAAATTATTCCATGTATATATAAAGCTACATAAACGTTGCTAGGCAACGCGTTGTTAACGCGTTAATGGGAACTCTAGTATTCTGTCAATAGTTAAATTGTTGTTGTCTCTTACTTTATGATAACACTTTCCCATAAATATCTAAATTAACACAGTATTAACTTCTTACAATTAGAATTTATTACCATAAAAGATTTTCTTAACAAAATATATTCCGTCAACTAAAACTTTCTATTACCCTCATAATAATGATAAAATAAATTATCATGTTGCCAATAAATAATAATCCCATTGTGTAAGAAATTAAATTATTTTTATTATACTATATTAAAAATTTAACGTTGCTAGGCAACGCGTTATTAACGCGTTAATGGGAACTCTAGTATTCTGTCGATAGTTAAATTTAGAGTCTAGAGTATATTAGTACGTACGTATGCACATCTCAACAGCGCTTCAACAGCGTCTGCATAATTATAAATGTTCTTAAAATCCTCAGGTATATATTTTTTAGGTCCACATAAAAGTAAGTATACACCATTCAGTTTACTCAGCGCCTAGGCTTTCAAAAACATTTGCTTGCCTGAGTGTTCTAAATCACTCTTGACGCGATCAAAAGGGAACGTAAGATAAATACGAGCTAGCTTTTGTTAATTGCTTTCCCGAAGCTGAAAGCATACGTTGTTTCTTTTAAGGGAAAAACTATATAGCAACGTTTTCTTTTAACACGCCAAGAATACCTTCGCTAAAGTATTTTGTGTTGAAGAAATTTATGTGGATGGTTATATGTGTATATAAGTGAAGATGTTAGATTTTTTCATGTTTTTGTTTTAGCTTCACGCTGTATCCCGCATATAGCGAATAGGCAGAGGGAACCTGAGAACCTAGTATTAAGACACTCCGTTCCTCACTTTCCGTTGAATTGTGGCACTGCGTGTTGAGTGGCGGAACTCAACGCTGCGTTTTGCCTAACCTAACCGAACCCAGGAAACGAAAATGCTAAACTTTTACACAACTGGGAATCGAACCCACAACCAATAGATTACAATAAGATGCTGTCTCACTGCGCTTCTATGGTGGTTATAACTAATAAAGAATAAAACTACTTCAGTAAAACGTATTTCGTTAGTCAAACGTGGCGTTATAGACACTGGACGAGGGTAGACGGCTCATTTACTGCTTCCAATGATGTTTATCGTAGTAATATATAGTTGGTTAGTTTCATGACCAT
Source organism: Philaethria dido (assembly GCA_033558755.1). Lineage (NCBI taxonomy): Eukaryota > Metazoa > Arthropoda > Insecta > Lepidoptera > Nymphalidae > Philaethria > Philaethria dido. Next base: position 11,717 of record JAKGSA010002227.1, read on the forward strand.
AGCTTTTCTAGACAGAATGCTATTTTTACGGTATATTTCATTCTATCGGAGTTTATATATACTCTATTTTTATATAAAAAATCTTTATATATAAAAATTAATGTTTGTCTGTATGTCCTTTATAGAATCGTGATGATCACAAAATTCTGGAATCGTTCAAAGTTGTTATGCATGAACCCACGAAGGTGTCTGAGTAGGTACAACCAATTTTTGACAAATGGCGCAACACAATTTTTCCTACAACTTAGCAATGAAATTAACAAAATCATTAAAATTACTCAATGTTTTCTTTTTTTTTTAACTTCATACTGTATCCCGCATATAGCAGGATAGGCAGAGGGAACCTGAGAACCTAGTGTTAAGACACTCCGTTCTCTTACAACAATTCCGTTCCCCACTTTCCGCCGTATTGAGGCATTGCGTGCTGAGTGGCGGAACGCCGCGCTTTGTCTTGTTACCAAACCCAGAAAATGAAAATTCTAACATTTCCTGAAGTGGGAATCGAACCCACAACCTGTCGCGTTTGCAGTCGCACGCTTGTGCCTCTGCGCCACGACAGGCGTTACTCAAAATGATTTGAATATTTGCATATAATGCTTCTTTCCTTTGCCTTTCCTTCGAATTTTTAGTGGCGTAGCAACGCGCGAATCGTACAGCTAGTAAAGTGTGAAAATATAAATGATGATGATGATGATGATGTCCTCCTAGACGTATCCGTCGACGGCGACAATAATTGATTTGCCAGGTGTCATCTGCGCGGGAATATGTTATAGTAATGTAAGTGTGTGCGCATACACAGACGCACTCTCTCGTCCGCTCGTTCCTTATTCCAATGGAACGGAGTACCGCTACGATCAGAGGAACGATTGGATGCAGTGTCTGGCCGATTGCACCGCACGCGCCTCTACCAAGTCGCCCTGGGCCATCCACCTTGCCTTTGCTGGTTCGCCAACTCCGCCAAGCCGTTTTGCACTACCCGCGTTGGGCTGCCATCCTCGTCACCGAACCAGACTTTTTGTGCTAGTGCAGGAGGGAACTGCTTAGGTTGGATCTCCCTGCATTTTTTTTTATCACTTTTATTACTCAAATCTTGATGTGTATTTTATTTGTATGGATTTCTTTCTAAATATTTGGTTTTGTATTTCACTGAAATTTTAGCATTTACTATTATTTATAGCAAATATTTGGTTTACAATGAAAATATAAATATTTTGTACATAAATACTTTTTTTTGTAAATAACACAATCAAACCCACAACATTAATTGTGGCTTTTAAATTCTTTTTTAATTTGGAATATTGTCAATATATGATCAAATAGATACTACATAGTTCTTATCATTTAAGATATCGGTTTTCAGAGGGTTGTTAAGAAACTTTTACACATAAAGGACTAGAGTATTACCATCGGGTCTCAAAGATAGGTTAAATTGAATCAAGCCTACCCTGAGGCGAGATTGTTTGACGCGGTAACGAAGGTGGGAGGAAAATGTATACGAGCATATGCTAGTGGAAATTTGATATGGAGCCTTTGGTTGTAGAATATAGTGTGAGATATTGCAAAACTTAACGTATGATGGAATTCGAAGTTATATTGCAGGGCTTCTTAAACTATTGGTCGCGATCTCAAATGGGTTCGCGAAGCAAAAATATGTGGTCGAGAGATGTTAATGTCAAAAAATTATATATATCATATTAAATGTAACTATTTTAAACGGATTAATCGCGTATATTTTACATAAATATAGTAGACAGTCTACCTGTGACCACGGACTACTGTAAAGTGTTTGAAACGTCGGGTTTCCAAAAATGTATTTCCGAATACTTAAATATATGCGATTAATCCGGTTAAACTAGTTTCATTTAATATGTGTAATAATGGCGAAAAACAAAGAACTCATTGTATATATGATTATGGCCAATTACCAATTTGTATGAGGTCGTCAAGAAACTCGCAATCATAAATGGGGTCTTGAATGACAGAAGTTTAAGAGGCCCTGTTATATTGCAATCATTGGAACTGATATTGACGTATTTTAAGTATATATTCACTAACATGATCCATTTGGATGCTGTTTATGTATTAAAAGTATGTTTTTTCACGCATTTCTAACTTTTTACTATGTCGTAGGGTAATCTTAGAGAAATAGTGTCGAGACACTATGTTTGATACTTTCTGATCGATATTATGTCATTGGATGTTAAATAGCGGAACTTAACGCCGTGTTCTTATTGAAGGGGGATTATGAGGGGATTTAATTTTCAATCAACCAGAGAGGTCTTGGAGAAATACAATTTCTGCCATACAGATCTGAAACAAAGATATCAACTGAAATAAGAGTAAATAGGAGAAGACCTCACGAATGACTTACATTTTGAATTTTAACCTCTACGCAAAATTGGGATATCCGTCAATTTTTTTTTTTTCTTTTTATTTAGCTTCACACTGTATTCCGCACATAACAGGGTAGGCAGAGGGTACCTGAAAACTTAGTGTTAAGACACTCCGTTTTAAGATTTCCGTTCCCTACTGTTCACAGAGGCATGAGGCAATAACAAAATATTTAAAAATAAATATAACAGATAGGTACAGATTTATTATTCTTCAGATAAATAAGTTATGTTGCTGCTAAGAGTTCACGCCAAGCTGTTTACTGACTACAGCTGGAGGGGTACTCGCTGTGAATACAAATGAACTGCTTTGTTTAAAGCGTTTGTTAGCTTTCAGGTTGTACGTCGCATACATTAGTTCTAGAGAGGCTTAGGTGAACACGTGCTGACATGTCACTTTCCTCTACTAAGATGGTATGCGTGTTGGGTGGCGTAACTAAACGCCGCTGGCTTAGCCACATCAAGAAAGTAGAAATTAATTTATATAATACATACATACATAGCTTCACGCTGTATCCCGCATATAGCAGGGTAGGCAGAGGGAGCCTAGTGTTAAGACGCTCCGTTCCCCACTTTCCGCTGAATTGAGGCATTGCGTGCTGAGTGGCGGAACTCAACGCCGCGCTTTGCCTTTGTCACCAAACCCAGGAAATGAAATATCCATTTCCTGGAGTGGGAATCGAACCCACAACCTGTAGCGTTTACAGTCGCACGCTTGTGCCTCTGCGCCACGACGGGCGTTAATAATTTTATAATTAATTTATACAATCTGCTGGAAATTAAGCAGACATCTATTATCTGTGATAAGCACAAGGAACAATGTTTTTTTTTAATGATGTGGTAAGGAATTTGCTACAATTACGTTTTTGTAAGTAAGGTGGTAAAATGGGGAATGAAAATGTAAAAAATCTCGATTAAATTTTAAATATTTTTCAACGTATATTGAAACAATAAAAATTTGATCGCCGCAAGACTCGAACCTGTGACCTACGTGACTTACTTAGTCGGTCAAGTGTTATAGCCATTTAAATCATACGATTTTATTGGGAAGTCAAAATGTTTATACGCTCGTTACAACTTATTTTTGTTGTTTGCATCTCTGTAGAGAGATTTTTACAATTTTTTAAAAAAACTTATACTTGTAGTCTTTTATTTAACTTAGCTTATCAAGTAGACAATAGAGAAAGTTGAAACTATGACGTCACGTATGTGATTAAGAGTATGGATTGGGTGACGACGTGATCTGTTTTATTGAGAACTTTCCTCGTGGCCTCAATTCTTAAATCGAATATCTATGACATGTTACTGATATATTAAAGTAATACATAGTACGTACGCTGCTTTCATGTACTTACTATAATAGCAATTCTTCCAAAGTGGTATAACATTTTAGATAACTCTCAAATGTTCTTATACTTTGGCCTCATAATTCGAAGACAAACATTTTTTTAAATTTTTTTCTTTTTTAATTTTTTTCTTCCCGCTGTATATAGCATGGTAGGCAGAGGGAACCTGAGAACCTAGTGATAAGATACTGCATTCTCTTTCAACAAAACCGTTCCTCACTTTGAGAACTCAACGCCGCGCTTTGCCTTGTTACATGCCTCAATTTGGCGAAAAGTGGGGAACGGAAATGTTGAAAGAAAATGGTTCCCTCTGCCTACCCCGCTATATGCGGGATACAGCGTGTTACAAGACCCAGGAAATAAAAATACTAAATAATATTCAGAATTTTCGTTTCCTGGAGTGGGAATCGAACCCACAACCTGCCGCGTTTATAGTCGCACGCTTATGCCTCTGCGCCTCGACAGGTGGCAAACATACGTTTGACAAAGTGGTTGTTGTTGGCAAAGTAGACGACAGAAGACCTACAAGTCGATCAACTAGGTTGTATTGGAGAAGGAGAGCAGGAACACTGTATTTTTTATAATAATGCATTAAAAATTTATACCTATTTGACATACAGTATTGTGTTTTAAATGGGACCACATGAGAAACGCTAGTTATCATTCTAAACTGATGCGCTAACACAAAAAAATAACAATTGAATTGAGAATCTCTTTCTTCTTTGAAGTCGAAATAAATTTATATATTGCTTAGACAAACGTCAACGGGGTTTACAAGTATTGATATTTAATAGATAAAACTATTTGTGAGAAATAGTACTAATCCACTTACACTGACATTTACGTCCTAACTTATCGTTTTTCTATAGGTCCTTTGTTAGATTAACAGCTGGTCCTTTGTAACAGTATTTGATTGGTTTGTTTTTATGGTCCAGCCTAGGCTAAAATACGAACGTATCGTATCTCTTTTAAGTTTCTTTTTTTTAACTTCACGCTGTATCCCGCATATAGCAGGGTGGGCAGAGGGAACCAGAGAACCTAGTGTTAAGACACTCCATTCTATTTCAACAAATCCGTTCCCCACTTTCCGCCAAATTGAGGCAATGCGTGTTGAGTGGCGGAACTCAACGCCGCGCTTTGCAAGTTTCTTAAGTTTTGTAATTTTAAAGACAAATAAGGTGATAGCTTAAAACATGTAATAATAAATGCTCGAGTGCTCAAGATTTGTGTGGGTTACATAAAAAATAATATTAATTGTATGAAACATAAGGAGAAGACTCATGTCATGACTCATACATAAATATTGAGCAAATAGCTAATGTCACTGTTTACACATCAACCACTTGGACAACCACGCATGGATGTTAAAACCATGGTAGCGTGTCTAACATTTATTTTATTAATTTATGTAAAAATATATTACCAATTTGCACTCCTTCGCTATATAAACTATATGCGTGCCAAGTTTCATGCTCTTCCGTCCGCGTAATTTTCGTAAAAAGGGGTACAAAATTTTTGCTTCATGTATTAATATTTAGATACTTGAAAAGACTTGAGTTCTTCATCCTTTTTACAACCTCGCACTTTTTACCAATATGGCAGGGTACTCTAAAAGAACCTAGTATTAAGTCATTCCATTCCCCAATTTTCGTTTAAAAACTGTGAGTTGATTGGCAGTACTTAATGCTGTGCGTTTATAATCCCCCGAGTGGGATTGAATACATAACCATGGCATACAAAGTCTACCAGCCACTGTCCCACCGGGCTCTGATGGCTTCATTCCCTTTAGTAATTACAGTAATTATATTTAAGTAAAAGATAAGATTTATATTTAATTAAAAGAATATTAAAAATATATATAAAATATTGTCTCTATAATAAAAGATTTTGTAAAATTCTAGGATAGTTTTAGCTTTCCCAAACAAATCATCACAATGAAATGTTCCAAGACAATAAAAATTCAAATTGTTAAAGAAAATGCGAGTCTGGCTGTTCTTTTCAGTAAATATTTATTCTTGCTGCATTAAAAAATATATACTTTTTTATATCATCGATTCTTCCCCTTATTGAAAGGAGCTAGGTAGAACCTAGTGTTAGGCCATTCGATGTCTGCTTTTTGTCCATTTATAGATATTGCGTGTATTAAGCGGAACTTAACGCCGCGCATTATCACGTTTTTCAAATCGGAAAAATAAAGAAAAACATAATGAGCTCTTAGATTTTTGTGATTATTATACATGTCAAATGAAACTATTTTTACCGGATTAATTGCGTATATTTTAGTATTCGGAAATACATTTTTGGAAACCCGACTTTTCAAACACTTTACAGTAGTTATTAAATAATTATTTATAAATTTAATAAATAATCTGTCTACCTAGCCAAGGTCAAGGCCTAGGTCAAGTCGACAATAACCTACCTACTCTATTTTATTCCTTATTCTACACACTTTATAGCCAAATTGTTTTTTCATTAAATTATACTATACATGAAGTGTCAATAGTATAAGAAACTATTGGCAAGATAGTCTATAAGGCCTTAGTGACATAGTATCACAGAGTTACTGTAACAATACTAAAATTTGAGCAGTGGGTTTGATTCCCACCAGGGAAATGACTGTATTTAAAAGATTTTCATATTACGCCGCCCTGATATATAGTTTGAATTCCATTTTACCAAGTGACGTCACGATTTTGGGCGAAAATAGAGAATGAGAAGACTTCCTCCTATTCGATACTTATTCTTTCTTCTGACTACCAGAAAATTAATACTTGAAAATCACATGAAACTGTGAAAATTAAAAAGTGGAGATGATAATAAAAGGAGTGAAAGGAAACAACGCCTGTCAGCGCAAAGGCACAAGTGTGCGACTGTAAACACGATGTTAGGGTTCGATTCCCACTCCAGGAAATGTTAGTACATTTCCTCGGCGGTAACAAGGCAAAGCGCAGTGTTGAGTTCCGCCAGTCAGCACGCGCAATGCCCTCAATTCGGCAGAAAGTGGTGGAATCTTAATTGTTAAAAAGAGAACGGAGTGTCTTAGAACACTAGGTCCTCAGGTTCCTTCTTGCCTACCCTGCTATATGCGGGATACAGCGTGAAGTTAAAAAAAAATAAAATAAAAGAAATACTGTAATAGTTTTTGCAACCTTTTCTTCCTCAGTGTGCTGTCTTTAAAGTGCACTTAAGTTGTAATTTAGACATCCGCAATATAACTTTAGGCATTATTCGTAATAACTTAAATGATTTTGGCTCCTCTGGAATACCAATAGCTTGTTTTTCCTCGCGAAAAGAATTGTAAAGAAGTTTTTATATTCATCGCGGGCTTTCCTATATTTTGAATTCTATATATTATAGTATTTTTTGTTTGTATAGTTGTATAAATATCTAAGTCATTTTTAGAGGCACAAGTGTACGACTGTAAACGCGACAGTAGGTTGTAGTTTGATTCCCACTCCAGGAAATAGATTTTTTATTCCCTGTGTTTGGTAATAAGGCAAAGCGCTGCGTTGAGTTCCGCCACTCACCACGCAATGCCTCAATTCGACGGAAAGTGGGGAACGGAGTGTCTTAACACTAGGTTCTCTCTGCCTAACCTGCTTTATGCGGGATACAGCGTGAAGCTATGTATGTATGTATATTACATTATTTTTTGTATATACGTATTGTATTAAGTTGTGCTTTTTTAGTTGATTTTAACTAATTTATATGATTTAATATAATATATTTTAAAACTTATAATTTTTTTAAACATTTACTTGATTCTCGTGTATAAAACGCGAAACGTACTAAATTTTTACTTCTTATTTTATATTATATATAGCCAATGTCACCCACACAATCGTTTGCATGACCTTACTTAAGAACCAATTAACCAACACAATTCTGTAGTTTCGATTGTAAAACGGTGACTTTTTTTTTCCTTCCTTACACTTCCAAGGAACCTATATGCCGAATTTTAAGAGATTTGACTGTCAATAGGCTTCTGTTACTCAGAAGACTTTTATGTTTTGAATTATATGATTTAGCTACGTCACTTATGTACCACTTTGAGGTATAATTGAGCTTTACGTTTTATCTCTGGGCTGTCAGATATTTTGTTTTTATTTCAACTTACTTACTTACTTAACTTTAACGCTTTATCCCTAGCGGGGGTAGTAAGAGAGAACGGAGCACCAAACTTTACTTTTTTTTTTAATTTAATATTTTCTTAATTCGTAAATAAGTATTTAATGATTACAAACATATATAAGGCACCGTTCCTCTTTTAAAACATAATTATTACGATCTTGACAGAAAAGAGAACAAACTTCAAATAAAGTAATAGGGTCACATTAGAAGCACTTGCTATCATATAAAAAAAATCATTAAAATTGGTTCAACCAGCAAAAAGTTACGTATGAATAGAGAGAGAAGCTCCTTTTTTGAAAATCGTTTAAAAATAAATACATTTATACTAGTGACATAATAAAACCAAACGTCGCATTTCGTACAGTCTACTATCTAAAGAGAATTTTCATGTCGTCCTTATATACACTTATACATATATACTTAGAACCCTATTCTAAGGACATAAAAATCATATTTCACTGACAAAATTTGCAATTTCACGGATTACATTCAAATTTTGCTCAAACGGAATATTTTTAATGAAAACGAGACAAATTTCATGCAGTTGTGTTGTAAACAAAATCTGAAACTTGTATCATATGTGGCTTTGTAAGTTCCATGCTTGTTCTCGCATGGGTAGTTCTCCTTTCTCACTAATCCTAGTGTCAAGATTCTCCTTCCACTTTACGCCTGTAATTGAGACATTGCGTGTTGAGTGACGGAACTCTACGCCGCGCTTTGTTCTATCAGAGTGGAAACATAAATAATTGAAATATAATCATTCTCCCGAAATAACAATAACCTTACAATATGTAAGTTACAAGCTATGTAAGCATATTGTATTATAAATTAGACAAGAAAAATCAATATTTAACATTTTCCATTAAAAAAGATATTGGTCTCTCGGGCGCAAAAAGCGTACGACTAAATGCAAGGCAGGCTGTGAGTTCGATTCCCACTCCATCGTTTCTTAGCTTTGGTAACAAGACAAAGCTCGGCGTTGAGTTCTACCTATGCTTCGATACGGCGGGAAACGGGAAACGGAAACGTTAAGAGAGAACGGAGTGTCTTAACACTAGGTTCTCAGGTTCCCCCTGCCTACCCTGCTATCTGTATACATCTTGAAGCTATAAAAAATATTGAAAAAGCTTTTCAAAAAATAAAAAGCACTGAAGGCGTATAAACTACCTGAGGGCATGGGGCTGCTAGTGACATTTGACACGATAACGCAGTTTTTATTCACCGTATGCAGATACGGGGCCGGATATTGTGTATACTTGACACAAAAATACATACTAAATGTAGAAAAAATGTTTTTTGTTTGTGGTGACATCGTAATAAAATACTAGCTAATAGCAATATGTATTACTTGCGGCGTTGAGCTCCGCCACTCAGTTGCGTCCTGAGGTTTCAATTTCAGGTGGAAAGTGGAAAACGAAGTGTTTTGACACTGGGTTTACTGTACTTTAGACGTCCTTGCTTGTGAGAAAAAAAAGCCTGAAATTATAAAGAATCAGTCTAAAACCATTCACTAAATAGAGTGCTCGCTCGAATAAATTATATACATGATTGTGATGGTTTCGATCTATTTATTAGTGTAAAAAAATCTTATAACGTTATTTTGGTCCACTTATTCTCAGTTTGCTTGAAAATTTGCAAATGTATCAGAACCCGATTATAAAACAATATTGTCATAGAACCTGATATCCTTGGGTAACTAGGATAGTAAGAAAAAAAAATTAGACTTTTGGTAAACCAAAAGTGTAAATTTTCAAATATTAGGTTGTTTGGAAAGTAATTTCGTTTTTTCTTGACAGAAGATATAATTATATTTTTTGAACCTAATTTCACACTTAAGTTGCATAATCATTATATGTTTTCAGAGGTGATATAGCAAGGCTTGTGTGTGAAAAAGCTCAATCGATTTTACGCAGTATTTTTTGGTTGGTGCCCTTTTAAATATGGAGAGCAATAAGCAGCATTTTCGTCATATTTTACTGTAGAAAAGGTAAAAATGCTGTTCAAGCCAGAAAGAAATTAACAGATGTATATGGAGAAGATGTGTTGCCAATACGCCAGTGCCAGAATTGGTTTGCGAAATTTCGATCTGGCAATTTTGATGTCGAAGATGCACCACGTACAGGAATGCCGGTTGAAGCTGATAAAGACATGATAAGGGCATTAGTAGATGCAAACCGGCGAATAACAATACGTGAGATCGGTGAGAGGTTAAATTTATCGAATTCAACTGTTTATGACCACCTGAAAAGACTGGGTTTAACCTCAAAGCTCGATATGTGGGTTCCCCGTATTCTCACAGAGAAAAATTTGTGTCGTCGCGTTGTTGTCTGTGATTCACTCCTCAAACATCAGGGAAATGATCAATTTTTGA
>JAKGSA010002228.1:0-21944 GCA_033558755.1 Philaethria dido
ATTTCTTGTATTTATATTATGTGCATCGCCAACTTTGTTAAAATTATTAATATTTTTCTTAACATACAGTACATTTTCAAAGATGTACTGAGAGGCAACTGTTAAAATATTAATTTCCTTAAATTTTTGTCTTAAGGAATCTTTAGGGCCTAAGTTATAGATTGCACGAATAGCTCGCTTCTGCAGGACAAAGATCGAATTAATAGCGGCTGCATTACCCCACAGTATAATGCCATAGGACATAATACTATGAAAGTAGCTAAAATAAACAAGACGTGCCGTTTCCACGTCAGTCAATAATCTAATTTTTTTAACCGCGAAAGCTGCTGAGCTAAGTCTATTCGCCAATCCGTCAATATGAGGTCCCCACTGTAACTTGGAGTCTATGGTGATACCGAGAAATACCGTAGAATCAACAGGATCCACGGCTTCACCATTCAACAGTACATTGGCTTTAACAATTTTTGTATTAGGCGTTCTGAAAATGACGCATTTAGTTTTTTTACTATTCAATAGTAAGTTATTAGCACTAAACCAATGTACTATTTTAGTAAGAGCATTGTTTACATCGTCATAAACATTTAGACACCTTTTCATTTTAAATATTAAGGAAGTATCATCAGCAAACAATACTATATCATGGCTCTTTCCGACAAGATATGGTAAATCATTTATGTATATTAAAAAGAGGAACGGACCAAGAATAGACCCCTGTGGGACCCCCATATTGATTAGTGATCCAGGAGATTTCTTGCCATTTACATCAACCCTCTGAATCCTGTTACTTAAATAAGAGGCCAGAAGATTGAGTGCACGTCCTCTTATACCGTAGTGGTGTAGCTTCATGACCAACGTAGAGTGATGAACGCAGTCAAATGCTTTGGACAGGTCACAGAATATACCAAGAGCATCCTGCGATTCCTCCCAAGCCTCATAGATACTTTTTAAGAGATTTATACCAGCGTCAGCAGTAGAACGACCCTTAGTAACGCCATACTGTTTTTCATGCATAAGATTATGTAAATCAAAATGCATTAATATTTGATTTAAAATAATTATTTCAAAAATTTTACTGAATGAGGGTAGCACAGATACTGGTCGAAAGTTATTGGGGTCTGATGTGCTACCCGATTTAAATATCGGTATGACTTTACTAAATTTCATCAGGTCAGGAAACACACCATACTCTATACAATTATTGTATATATTCGCAAGTTAAGGAGCAATAGCGTCTATTATATAACTAATCAGCTTCACAGAGATACCCCATAGATCCGATGTTTTTTTGATATCTAGGGAATTAAATGTCTTTACAATGTCTCTTGAGCTGACTGATTTAAATTTAAAATCTACTTCACATTTCTGTACGCTCTCCTTAAGCAATGATTCAGCGACGGTTGTGGAAGATATAAGAGTTTTGGTTGTTGAAACCGGAATATCAGCGAAGAATTTTTCAAATGCACACGCAACTTCTTGATCGGATCTGGTTAAACTATTATCAATATTTAATTTAAATTCACAGTTGCGATTCTTCGCCCTTCCAGCCTCACAATTTATTATGTTCCATGTCATTTTAATTTTATCTAAAGAGTTTTTAATTTTGTTTTTAATGTGTAAGGATTTTGCCATGGAACATACTTTTTTAAACAATTTTGAATAATTCCTAACATAATTTTTAAAAGATTCTTGGTGGTTATATGTTTTTTCACTATAAAGATCATATAACCTTTGTCTACTCTTATAAATTCCAATCGTCGCCCAATCACTAAACGACAAGAAACCCCTGAAATTTACAGTTTTGGAAGTAAATATAGCATTATACTCATTTTTAATGACACTAAAAAACTTTTCATATAAAATGTTTGGATTGTTATTATGATTTAAATATTTAAGTTTTGCTATTATATTACTTCCAAACTTTTCTACACGGCCAGATGTCATCGGCACACATACAATTTTATTATTTTTATTAATTCTATTGTTACAAAAGAAAAAGGAAGCTAACTGTCCGCAATGGTCTGAACTCAGCATATTAATTATAGATTTGTTTCTCGGTACAGCATTTGTAAAAATATTATCAATGCAAGTAGCTGTACAATTAGTAATTCTTGTTGGCTCTAGAAATAAATTAGCCAGGTTATATGAATTTAGTAATGACCTGAATCTAGTGCAAGTGGTGGAATTATCTAGTAAATTAATATTAAAGTCACCACATACTATTATAAATTTCTTAGATCCAGATAATTTTACAAGAGCTTGGTCTAAAATAGTTTCAAAGTGTTCATATAACCCAGTGGGAGGTCTGTATACACTTACAATAATGAAATGCTCAAGCTCTGCACAGGCCATTTCAATAGTCTGCTCAACAGAGAGGCTCACAATATCTTTACGTTCTTTAAATTTGTAACATTTTTTCAAAATTATTAAAGAGCCACCGCGAATTGCTTTTTCTCGGCTGAACATACTAGCTACTTGGTGGTTACTGAAATTAAAAATGGCCTCATAGTTTCGAAGCCAATGCTCAGTTATACAAAGTATATGAATATTATTACAATTTAGGAATAATTCAATTTCTAATTCTTTTCTAAGCATACCTTGTATGTTTTGATGCACCAAGTTTGTATCATTGTCATAACAAATTGAATTTATTCTGACATTATTTTTTCTTTGTTTTTTATTATAACATGAAGTATCGCCAGAGATGGCCTCTTTTGTCTTATAAATTAATTTAAATTAATTGGAACGGATTCCAAAGCAGTAGTCAAATTATACTGTTCAATAGGAACAGTTGTTTTTATAGCCAAAGAATTGGCTAAGTTTAGGTGTATATAATAAGATAGCATACTTGCTATCTGTCTTTTGTAAAAGTAAGATAGGTGTAGCCTATCACATGTCAAGGTATTAGTTTTAAAATCAATTATGTTATTTATGTCAATTAAATTCATTTTACATTGATTGACATTTGTTCCTACATAATTACTATTACTTAATATATGTAATATATTATTTAAGTTATATCTAATATCATTTTCTTGTGGCAACTTCTTTATATAGGGAAATGTAAACATAACAATTTTTTAACATTTAAATTCACCACAACTCTATTAGTCCGAAAATGTCTCATAGCACAAAAGGGACTCATCACTTACCCTTAAGAAGGGGTAAAACCTATATCATAAATTAAATTTGAATTTTGTACAAAAGACTAGCTATCACTAGGAGGGGTGAAAATATATAGTAGTAGTTGGTTTTGTATGATACATGATAATCGTGTATTAATCAATCTACTAACATCACTGTTTAAAGATAATGTTATCAAACAACCATTTGCTGTTTCTCTGATGCAACCGAACCTTTATGCGTTATCTCTACATTTCTGGTTGTATATGATAACTGATAAACAAGATAAGTTTTATCAATTTTTTTATAAAGATGACGAGCATATTTTTTTTTATAGCAACAAGGTTATTTTATGTTCTAATCATGAAATTTTGCGTTTAGACATGAGGCGGCGATAAGAGTCCACAACTCATGCTTTGAGTATTTATAATCTATAATTTGTGTGTATCACTGATTGATGGCGAGAGAAGACCGATTGGGCCGATAAGATACTTATTTACATATCAAAACTGTTTTTGCATTTTAGAGTCAATAATGTCCCTTTATTTTCCTTTTCTATATCTAAATAATCAATCAGTCCTTTATTATTTAAAATTTCCAATAACTAGACCACGGGATTATTTAATGTAATCAAATGTTCTATAATACTGCACAAATTGCAACCTGCGTCAAGATAAAAGCACACTTCGCCTTCTGTTTGGCATCCATGTTTATATAAAGTGACATACATTAGTTAGGCAACGCGTTGCAGTTAACGCATGACAACGGGGACAGGGTTATAATAACATGTCAATTTCATTTTGTATATATTATAAACACATTTACATTGTATTACAATATGTGTAAAATCATATGTAATTTCTATTTTATAACATTATGATTCTCATCTGTAAAGACGGTCGGCCGTAGGTGTACAGATATTTTCGCAAAATCTGTACTGCCTGTTTTTGCACTCTAAAAACTCCGGCAGTCCCCACCCCGACTCAGCATAATACTATATCATACAACAAGATAAGTTTGTATTGAAGCAAAATAATGCTTTGATGGATGGATATGGAAAAAGTTGATAGGCTCTGAGCGTGCCACATGAGTTATGCCAGCATTATACGCCAGAGTTAATGTTAGTATATTTAGATATACTGTCGATTACTAGTTTTTGCTTTGCTTACAATCTCGTTTTTGTTCAAGTGCGTGATATCGTTGAAGAGTAGACTATGTTCCTTCTCTGACAATTTTTATCAACAACAACAAAACTGATGAGCATCAGTTAAACATACCGTGTGTTTGTTTGACAGACATTAGTCAAAGATAAGAATAGAGAGTTTTGGACACTACGCTGTCGTGCGTTAAACATGGGGGTTGAGTATTTAGATATTCCATTATTATATAATTTTAAATTTACTTATCATAATTAAAAATAATAATATATTACATGTCACGACAAGTGGCGGTTGTATAATTAATCATAAGTGTATAATCGCGCCCCATAACCCGTTCTCGTGTCAATCTTATCATGATAACTCGTGAACTGTTTCCATTCAAATTACTTTATATAAAAGATAAAGTGAATTACTGTTAAGGCAAAGGCGGCGTTGAGTTCCGTCACTCAACACGCAATGCCTCAGTCCGGCGCAAAGTGAGGAGCGGAAAATGCTCGACAATAGAAGCCTCGGATCGATTTTTTCGCGGTAATAAAGATTTTAAAACGCCAGGGCTGTCAATAATATTGGAACGATATGTCTCTTTGCGGCCAAGTAGAAATTAATAGAATAAAGCTTTAAAAGGAGATTAGGGTCGCCAGAACGCGCAGCCAAGCCACAGTCATCAATGATGATTTCTTTTGACTGAAAAGGTGAAGCCCGATGCGTTCATTAATCATTTATTCAAATCCATCGACATCGGCAATCTTTAATGCCAAGCATATGTATAATCACAATTAATCTAACTGAGTAGAAAAGTTTCCGTTTCGTCTACTTTTTTAACAAAGATCGAAATAGCCGCCGTGTTTTATTTAATTCTTACTCTTATTCACATTTGAATATACTCATTCATTTATCACAAAACATTCGCATCTATAAATGCTTTTTTTATACCATTTATTTGTGGCAACAAGGCACACGGCTCACCTGATGGTGGGCGGTTGGCCGTGGCCTTGCGGCGGACGCTTCTTGTGGACCCAGGGGCATCGTCACTTTTCGTTACTGACCCTTCAAATACCTATTTAATGCTGCTACTAATAATCCACTTATTACTTCAAGAAATTATTATTATATGATTTTATCTTATCCACACACGGCTAAGCGGACAATCCAGGTTATCGTGAACAGCAATAACTTTATTGACTCAGAGTAAGTTCTGCATGTAGTTACGCATGTACCTACTTGGTCATATTGGTTCTTAACATAAGGAAAAGCCTTGAGCGTGCCAGTTGAGAGCGTTGCTACCAAGCACTCACTTCGCCAATGTCACGTTGGAATGGAGAACACAATTTGAATAGTAGAGTGCATTTGGAAAATCCCAGTTTTGTTTGATTGGGTCAAATTCTAGTAGAAGTGCTGAAAATTTAAGCCCCCTCCTTCCGTTAACATTTTCAGCCTTTAATTCCGGTGACAATACAATTATCCATGGCTCGATATTATTGTGAATCCAAATAGCTGCTGCTGGCAGCTGGGCAAGGTCTCGCCATCATGTAGCGGTGGCTATCCTCTGGTGGTGTACCATTTTTATGAGTGACACCGGCACGTATTATGATCGGGATCTGATACAAGCAAAACTTTGTACTCTTTACGAAATGACACACGGGCCGAGGAGTTAGTCAGCACTTGGCACACTTTAGTTTATATAGCGAAGGAGTGCAGAAATGATAGTAATATATTTTCAAAAACAGTACAAATATATATTAAATTAATAAAATAAATGTTACACACACTACTACATGGTTTGACATCCATGATATAAGTGTTTTCTGCAGGTAGTGACATATACGTTGCTAGACAACACGCTAACACTCTCAAAGGGGACACTACTTCTTCACATGTTTTTTAATGTTTTGCATCATCTTAGCATTACTAAAGGTATGGGGCAGAAAAACAAAGTTTTTTGATAATCATACATTTGATGATATTGTAAATCATATTTCTATAGTAAAACCTCATTGCTTTTGTTATTTAAATAAATAATTTATGTGAATGAACTGTCGATTACCTTTTGATAAACGTAGTTGTAATTATATTCAGCACGCCGGTTTGGCGGAAGTTGGAATTATGAGGGCGATTCTCTGTGGTTTTTTTGCCCAGTCACGTTCCCGTTTGAACTACAACTTTGCCTTCAAATTTATTTTATACATATTTTATTTCCATAAATAAAAAGCACATGCCAATGGATAAGAAAAGTCCAATTCTAATTTTTGTCCTCCTCCCAGCAGAATGGCAGTTCATTACAACACTAATTAGTTTACACAACAAAGTTATCGTCAGTTACAACTTATTAGAACTACTTTGTACTACGCAACACATTAATTAAAAAATTACCAGTGCAGTTGTGGGCAGGCTGCCAAAGTAGCTTTTTAAATCAAAGTTAAATATTTATTTTCTCTTGTTGTCTCAATAAGAGCAGGCTACCATTAATACTACCTCTAACAGGGCATCCAAGCATTATTTTAAATTTCTGGCTACTCAGCTGCTACCACCCGCGATGCACTTATGATCCGACTCTCACGGTGGTTGTTGAAAGGGACTCCACTTCTCTTAAGCCTGAGGTATTCAATTTTAATGATACTCCACCATTCGTACTATAATAAAAGTGAAAAAATGTGTCTGTATATTGAAGATACATTTTCGAAAACAGGTTAAGATGGTGATATGGTACTTATAGAATTTAGCGTTTAATCCCAATGATTTTTGAAATATTTGTTTTCTTCCTGACTGTTTATACGCAAACATCTTTGAATGTACTAAGTGACTAAATTCTCTCAATGAAACTTTTTTATTGTAAAGCTATTAGACCTGGAAAGAGTTGAAAAGTCAAATAATTTAGAAAACGAGGATCACCTGATGTGAAACCATAATAGACCAGCTAAACTATAGGGAATTAAGAAAGCACTCACTGTGAAAGTAGTTGTCTAGTGTGATCAACTTTGTGAACATAAAAAATTCTAAAGATCTACAACATCTGATGGTGAACTCAGGTTATAGCTGAGTTAACTAAAAGAAATAATGAAAAGGTGTTTTTTAAGAAAACTTGTTTTAGGCGTGAAAACATTTTCCAGCTGATGAAAAAATGACAGAACTGAACTTATGATAAAACATATAATACCGTAAGACAAAAATATTTAGTAATGTGATGGGTAATTTTAATTGACATAAATCTTTAAGATCTTGAAAGATCTGGATGAAGAGCCTGGCAGTCAGTTCAGCTAAAGTATTATAAATATGGAAATTGTGTCTTTCAATGCCGTGATGGATTACTCTAAGCTGTAGCAGTGTCCGACTGATGTGATAGTAGTTATGAATTCTGCTCAATTGAGGTGGGAAAGATTGCATGCCACATAGCAAAAAGCCCATGGTCTTGGACCTTGTTTTGACGAAAGGTTTGATAAGCAGCAAAAGCATTAGTGTGGAAAGGGCCACAAAGTTACGCTTAATGGTTAAGTGAATAGTAACTGGTGAGGTTATAAACCATAGTGATCTACAATGAATAAAGTACAACGTATTTAATCGAATAAAAATACGTGACACGTTTAAAAAACTCAAATAACCCATTATCATTAGTATAAAAGAGGTAGCTCTTCGAACTTACGCATCAGCTTTAAAATAAATCTCGTACGCCTCACAGTAGAATTGTTAATATAGCCCAGTCACACTCCATTCTTTCATCAATGGACCAAACAGCAAGTGTGGAAGTGAGCTTAATCAACGCCAGCGCCAGAGATTGCCACGTGTGCGGGAAAAATTAAATTAATTTGAAATATAACTGATTCTTGAGTCAAACACAATTTTAGGTCTTCGCATTATTTAAACTAGTGACTTCGGTGACAAAGCGTAAATAACGCATTGCGTTCCTTTATTTTTTTTGCTTTTTTTTTTATTTTATTTTAGTAGCCAAACATAGTATAGAAGGAGTGATATATCCTTCGTACATAATAATATCATCATTTAAATGATACTTGATATGGTACACTATACACCTCACACACTTAAAGGCTAACTTTATCATGTAAAATGTAACAGTTGTTCCAACACCTACATTACTTTTGCTTAAAAATATAAATCATCTATTAAAAACTTCAGCAAAATACAGTAAACAATAAAATTTTATCTATGTAAAAGTGTATATCCAAAAATATTTAAAAAAAAGACAATCAATGCATGTATTAAAAATATTCTCTAAAAAAGACAAATATCGTAAAAATAACAACTAATAAAAAACTTTAATATTAATATTATTTTAATTTCAGCAATGTATGTATATGTCACTTTATAACAAACATGGATGTTATAACATGGTACTGTGTGTCATTATTAAAAAAATAGCATTCTGCACTCCTTCTCTATATGAAACTATGTAAGTGGCAAGTTTTATGTCCTTTAAAAACCAAGTGCATTTTTCGAAAAAGTGATCGAAAGTTCTTGCTTCACGTATTTATATAGATGCGTGTCACGTGACATCATAATATGTCTTACAGTACTGTAGTGTGCATTCGTACAAATACAAATACAAATATTCTTTATCGCACACACAAAAATAAAACAAATAACATAGAAGTAGTAATAGCGTACACAGCAGCGGCCTTATCGCTTAAAGCTTTTCGATCTCTTCCAGGCAACCCTTTGATATTGGATTTGTATAAAGTAGTGGTAGGCGGTGCACTAATCAGATATTTACATTGTTATCTTTCAATTCACAATTTATTGCCATTAGTTAGTACGTTGAAGTTATTTATGTAAATCGTTCTTATATGTGTATTATTAGTTAAGTGAGTTTGAAAGAGGACAATCTTGATAATTTCAACTCACACCACGACTATTGCAATATGATGTCACAGCGGAGACTCGCATACGAGACTAAATGTCAATATTAAAAACATAAATACCTATCTCGAAACTAGTCGACATATAAGCAATCCTTTATTTTTGTTTTAATAGATTTACTTAGCTTTACGCCTTTATTCCTAGCGGAGAAGTTATGAGAACGAAGCCCCAAATGCAAAAAAAAAAAATAATAGATATTCTTCTGTTACACAATAAAGTGCATTTGAATTATGCTTTGTCTAATTTGCTGGTTCAAAGTGATGTTGAGATAAGACCTTAAAAAGAAAAATAAACATCTAGATTTTCTTTGGGACTCACGTGATAATTAATACATGAAATAAAAATGCTCGATTATAGTACAAAACTTTATTGTAGTCAATATTAACACTTTTCTCTTTTTCCGCTTTTATTTTCTTGAGAAAGTAATCAAATAATTCCAAGCCGATAAATAACATACATACTATTTACTCTTTGATCACCACGGACACGTGTTCCGTTCCTTTGTCAACATTTTCATATTGATTTCTTTAACTAAGCTTGTAAGATACAATTTTTCCAAAGACTCCAACATTTTAGTTGCCTACTTTAATAATAAATTTACTATGTAATATTTATTTAATAATTTACTATGACTAATATTAATATCTACTTATTATAACTAATAATAACATTATTTTATATAAAATATTAGAGTATTATTATATTTAAAAAGTATTAAACATGCAGGTACAAAGCAAAATAGAGTAGCGTGCGTATGGCTGCCACCCGCTAAAGCCGGACTCATTTTGGCTTTTTTATCGTGTTCACATTAATCATTTGATACACCGGCCTGTCCAACTTTGTTAGGCTATTTATCAGCGTAACAATAAGTTATAAGTCTCTCTCCTTAAGGTTTTAGAAGTTTACCTTATAAAGCTAAGTAAAAAAGTTACGTAATGTCTTTTGTTTCACAATCTTACTGAATGCATACGATAGGATGCATGCTGTATGCACGAGCGTGTTCGTTTTGTGTCTGTGTGCTTATATGTGTAAAACATATGATGAATTGTAAAAATAAGTGTTAATAAGCCTGTTATGTTATAAGTAACAGCGTTAGGTCAGCAAATAATTATTATATTATTTGCTTACTATAAATAAAATATTAAATAGTTGCGTCATAATTATTATTATCAATAATTTAAGTCGACTTCTACCATATAAAACATGTCTAGTGTTTCAACTGGTGCAAGTTTTACAATATACCGGATGCGTCAAAATTTTATGGCACAATATAGTGTGTGCAATCATAATAAATAAAAATAAAAATAGAACAGGACAGAACAGTGTGCCGAGAACAAAAAAGTACAGAACGGAATGGAACGGAACGGAAACGAACGGAACAGAACAGAACAGAACAGAGAAGAGAAGAGAAGTGAAGAGGTAAAGAGAAGAGAACAGAACAGAATAAAAAGCCTTTATTTTGCGCCAATTTTACAAAAATATTAAACTTAAACCCACCCATGTTTTTACCTTATAACACATGATTATGGGAAAAAAGTGTGCAATCATATTAAGCAATAGAAATACCATTTAACTGATTTCAAAAAAGGAGAGGAGCTACTACTTGCTGCTGTATTTTTATGCATGTCTGTCTTACTCACTGCATTACTTCTTTATTGGGTGAACTAATTTAGATGATTTTGTTTTCATGATAGCTATCACTTCTGATGTAGTCCCATTTAATACTTAATTAAGATATGACAATTTTTTTGAATTCATTATTCTAATAATTGTGTAATGTATTTTGTTTTTATATCTTTACTAGCTTTCTTTTGTTAAAATTTAATTGTTTTGGTAAAATCTGTGATATTCTCTCATCGCCACTTAACAGTTGTATTATTAAAATTAATTAAATGGAGATTAGATAAAAAATTGTTTTTCCTAACCATTTTTAATAAGATTTGCTGGCGGACGTCAAGCTATAAAAAAATATCTTGAGTCACAACACATTCCGACTTGGCGCAATGATAAAGACATCATGGGACATTTTACATTGATTATTAATATTCATATTTAAATTATTTTCATCCACTCTGATAAGACAAAGCGCGGCGTTGAGTTCCGGCACTGTACTCTTAATGTTTCGAAAATAGGTCGAAAAATAGAGATCATGTTCAGTGTTTGACGTTAGGTTCTCTCTAACAACCCTCTATGCGGGATAAACCATAAAATTGTCAATCACGTGGTAGTGTATTCATTCTATACTACACTGCTAACTAACTGTTGTGTATTGTAAATATTTATTTTTATAGGTGAAGGCTGTTGTTTATTACTGGATATCTTTGAAACATGTAATCTCTCATAGTGTAACTATCTCTTTTAGCGGCCAATTCTCCTTCGCGTGTTCTCAATACGTGACATTGGCGAAGTGA
The DNA here is from genome assembly GCA_033558755.1 of Philaethria dido. Lineage (NCBI taxonomy): Eukaryota > Metazoa > Arthropoda > Insecta > Lepidoptera > Nymphalidae > Philaethria > Philaethria dido. Next base: position 11,561 of record JAKGSA010002228.1, read on the forward strand.
TTTATTATGCTCAACTGGTGCGTTCGAAACGCCATATAAAAGAACTGAAGTAAACTGTTTTATACTATCTATCTGTACAAATCCTGGTGGATCCTTTTGGAATTTATAGAAATCTCATATAGGTAAATATTATGGTTCTGTCTATCTACTATCCCAAGGCGACTTTCGCGTTATATTATGTATTTCCTTATAAAGTTCCTGTGCGCTTTATGATCAATGTTTGTTAACGTTTGTGTTCAGTCCTTTATGTAAATATATTAGTTTGAACAAAACCTAACTTAAAAACTAATCCTTGGTAATAAAATATTATTCATTACTAACCTTTTATGTTGTACTCACATATAGTTACATATGTACTCTTTCATGTGTTCTCCATACAACGTGAGATTGGCCAAATAATTTAGTTTTTATATCAACGGAAAAATGCTTAAATACTTTTTGGTAAGGCGCCTTTTTCGTTATTTCTAATAGTTTAATTGGATTGGAAAAAATTACATGAAGATAGCGTTTCTTCAATAAAATATTCCAGATCTTTAATTTTTTATATATCCCTGAAAGTAGAGCTGAATAATTTTTTGCTAAAGATAACATTTTCTAAATATTAAAGATTAACTAAACTGTTATAGTTCTTTGTAAGTTTCAGATTTTGATTTTTTTATATTATCAGTTAATGCATCATACTTAATAACTTATGTTAAAACGACTTTTCTTAATTCCTTTTTATTTTAGCTAGTCAACTATGGTTCATCATCGGGTGTTACTCTTTTTGAAATTAATTATAGCCTACCGTACAACAAAAAGTTTTAATCAAATCCGCACATTAAGGTTATAAGACATGTGCATACAAACAGACAAACAAAACCTAAAACAAACGTTACAATATTCTATGACTGTGTTTACAACACTTTAAAATGTTTTTCATGAATATTTTCGTTGTGCAAACACTCTTATTTACTGTTTTGCTAGTATACACAAAGTAAAGATTACCGCTCGTGGATTTGCCCACGTGGCTGCTACATTCTGTGGTGGCTTCGTTTATCTTCAAAATATTTCACATGGAAGACTATCTGTCAACATCGGCTCGCGTAGACCACATCATTTGATGTGACCTAGGCCACAGTATATCGACAGAAATGACTGTAAATTGAAATGCATTCATATTGCAATAGCTAAGGGTTTGGTCTTTCATTTTTGAGGTCTACGAGAGGTAACCTATGGGATAGATCTTTAAATAGTCAGGATTAACAATTAAAGAATTTCTTAGGACAGTATACTTGTGCTGCTTCATACGCTTGTAGCACTGAATCGAATGACTAGTATTCAATTTCTGGGCTGATACGACAAAAAAAATAATATCTCATTAATAGCAGCTGCTTGTTTATCTGCTGCTTGCTTGTTCCAGCTCTATTATGGGATATGGTAAGCTATTGCTTTTATCTACATAAAAAATATTAGTACAAATGCTGTATATAAAACAGTGGGAAATGAAAATGTTAAAAATAAACGGAGTGTCAAACAGTAGGTTATCAGGTTCCCTCTGCCTATCTGCTATGTGCAGTATATACAGCGTGTAGCTGAGAGAAATATATGTTGAAGAATAATCAGATTAGTAGTCATTGGTCAGCGATAAACCTATCTATCCGTGTGCACCACGGAGCTATACTCAAAGTCTTGCAAATGTCGAGTTTCTTGGAATGTATTATCGAACAAAATTTATGACACCGGTTAAAATAATTTCATTAAAAAATTTATAGAAATACCGAAATCCAAATCTTATTATACGGTACTCTGTAAATTCTAGATCTATTATAATAATTATCATCATTTATTCAGTCGAGAAGATATACCTATTTCAATTTCCCTTCGGATTTGGAATAAGGCTTCTTTTACAATGGACTCTCATAAATACCTAAGTATAACGAGGAACGCGGCGCAGAGGAGATTACATCAGGCTTTAACCATGCTTTATTTTCTGTAGCGTTATTTTTTTATTTTGTGTTTGTGTTTATATATTTATTTTAAGAATTTAGTACTACGTTAGCGTTATGATTCTCTAAATTAGGCTTTGTATGTAGGAACATTTTATACTAAGAATGAATATGATAGACGAAAAAAATATATGAAATTTCATCATTTTTTGTTATATCCTAAAGATATAAGGCAGCGTATTTTCGCTCTCGGTGATATTTTCAATAATTATCGTCCTATTTCGACATTTTATGACATTATTGATTATTTTCTCAGATTCAAAGTTCTAGCAGCAGGCCATGCTTGGCTTTGATAACCGACTTCCAAAAAAGGCGGACGTTCTTAATTCGACTGTTTTTTTTTTTTTTTTATGGATTAACGGATGGCAAACGAGCAGAAGGACCACCTGATGGTAAGTGGATACCTTCGCCCATGAACATCTACAACACCAGAGATGTTGTAGATGCGTTATAACCTAGAGGATACAGATGGAGAGAGGAGGGACAATGTAGTATTCCGTTCTCGGAACCACCATTTGGGGAAAGGATGGAGTGGGAATGGGAAAACCTGGCTTACAGCCGCCATCGAACGGAACACATCATAAGATATTTGGCGGTTCGTCTTTGACATGATAGTGGTCATGAGCCAGACGGAGGACGAACCTCCTACCACCAAGCATGAACCTCCTACCACCAAACAATACCTATATAATAAAGTCTATTTTTGTTTCTATGTGGTCCCATTTAAATTTAGTTAAGATCGACAGTATTTAGAGTTATTTGAATAATTTTACTTTTTGTGCATTTACTTGAGTTCGTTTCCTTTTCTTATTACACACCTTAAAAGAATTATTAAAAATTAATCCAGTAGTTTTTAAGGGTATCCACTACACATAAAGAAAACTTTCCTCTGTATATATGGACTATATTTATTGAGCTCTAACTATATGTATTTATTGAATCTGTCTTTCCAACTGTAACAAATGTCGAACTTCCTTACAGACTATTGAAAGTAGGAGCATGAGGTGATATATACGATGGTGCTGAGGTTGCGGAACTCAACATGGGCTTTACCTTGTTACCAAACCCAGGAAATGAAAATATTAATCTTTTGTTTCCAGAATTGGGAATCGATCCCATAATCTGTCGCTTTTACAGTCGCACGCTTTTGCCTCTGTGTCACGACAGAAGTTTCTAGTGTAATAAAGATTTATAATTTATAGCTCTATATAACGAGTAAATATATAATACAAAGAAGTGTGTTTAAGTGTTTGTTACACATACTACAAAGCAGAGAGGTTCGTGACCACTCTCCCCTTAAAGTACAGTACTTAAAACATGAGAGAGAAGAAAAACTCAACTGGCTGTTAAACTTTTATTCAAAACCCTGTGTTAGTGCGGTTTTAGTTATAAGAATGTTCCCCGTCTGATAAAAGTGGGGGAGGGTGGTTGCCACCCTCCGCACAGTGTTCTCTTGGGGGCAGAATATATCGCTGCCTGCCTGCCACAAAATACCTTGGGGTAACGAAATAAAATCAAAATTTTGCTGTATATTTTTTAATAATGATCTGCTAGAAGGAATTTGTATTCACAAAAATGTAAAAATTAAATCCTTGAAAATTTTGGCAGTTCACTGTAGTTAGGAATATTTAAGTAAAAAGGTATTTTTAATATATAAAAAATAGTCTCGTTTCTTCAAAAAATCGCGTAACATACATATTATTATTATGTTAATACGTAAATATAAATTTTAAAATCCTTTGCGAAAATGATGCGCTCAAAGGAACATAAAAATATTTATTTTAGTTAAAGTTTTTTTTTTATAATATTTATTCTGATCACTACAGACACTTGGTCCATTACCTTTAGTCAACTTTTATTACATTTTCCTTATTGCCTAACCTTGGCCCAAGATATTTTTTCAAAGGAGTCAAGTATTTTAGTTGCTTAATAAATGAAATGAAATAAAGAGATGCAATAAGCCAATATATGTTTTATAAGATTACATAAAATGCATAAATTAAAATAATAAATTTACACATACGATCATGTGTTTCGAATAAAGTATACATACAACAAATTTTGCACGTCGTCCACTAATCTATACCACAAAAAGTCAATAAAACTGCCTTTATTTCAATAACGATGAATAGTTTATTTACAAGAACTGTGTGTTTTATGGATGAACTGCGAGGATTTCGGATACAAAAATCGGCCCCTATTGCAAATGACATTCGTATTCATTCAGTTGAAAATTAATTTAACCGCTTACGAAAATCATACTCAAATTAAATATTAATAACATTTATGTATATGTACACAACATAATACATATTATACATTTATTTTTAAAATTTAAAAAACTTAACCGTTATCAATTATTACTGAACATGTGACTATACAATCGAATATTAATGAATTCAATCATAATCAAATCATAATCAAAAACACCATATTTATACATGCTATACTTTCTTATAAATACCTATATATGTGTATACGTTCATAAATTGAGCGAAATTGTTGAGTCGTTAGCGAGACAGAGACAGGTACGAGTGGGAAAGAGACAAAAAGCGAGCACGAACCGGTCGAAACCGGTCCACATCGCGGTGGACTTTAGTGCGCAAGGCCAAGTTAGACTTCGCGTATAAACGACAACTCCCAAGCTCTATAAATGTAGCAGAATATCGTGGGGCGTAAGCGGCGAAGTAAATGACCTTGAGTAACGTAAAAGATATAAGCATATTATTATAATTCTTATCAGAACAGTCTATAATAGAATATTTAAATTACGTAACTATTGTGTATGTAATACACAAACGTGTACGTATTGTGTATGTCTCATTCATGATATTGAGCATAAATACTAGCTTACAATATTGTACAGAAAATTATTTAAAAAAAAACTATTTGAATAAAAAATGCTATAATAAAAAAAGCTATAGTTTTATTATAATCACCCGAACATATAAGACACTAGTTATTGCTTCCAACTTTGTTTGCGTGGAATACCGTAAAATAAAATTCCATTTAAGATATCCAATTCAAAATGTAACTTCATTGCTTACAACGCTACTATTCCATATTTTACTGTGAAACCTAAAACCTATCTTCCACTACCGTAGTAGTTTCAGGAAATCCTCTTTTTCCTTAATGATGCCAAATTTCAAGTATCTGCGTTTTTTCATATAAGTCAAATCTATGTGTATGTGTATATATATAATATATGGACTAAGTATCCATTAATCTAATAAAGCGATTAAATATTAAGAAAATGGAAACAATTGTTTCAACATGGATAACATATTTTTATCCCTTTTTATAATTGAAATGTAAATTAAGTTGTGACACAGTTAAATATGTGCTATAATGTTAAAATGTGCAATGATGCTATATTGGAAAGTAAATATTAAACATCTAAATAGAAGAAATAAACAAAATGATGCACAGATATAGTATGCATGCGTGTAGCTTAGGAAAAGCAATTAAAATTTATAATTGGATCTACTTTCTAGTATGCATTCGCTTAGAAAGGGAGTAAAAAAAAACAAAGTTTAACATCAACTTTTTCCAAACTCTAACTAACATAAATTCAACGTATTCAAAAATCTCAATTTGATACCAAATTATTTTAAGTATACAAGGATATTTTTTCTCAAGGACTTCGTTATTTAATTCTATTTAAAACATTAACAGTGGGTGTGACGGTAAAAAGGTTATCTTTACTAAGCTGACATTCGAATATTGCGTATCCTTTATCCAGTAGAATACACAATGAATTAATTTCCCTTATTATATAATAATATATTTTTTCTTTTTATACAATATATACAAGTCAATCTAACGCGCTGATACAACTGCAATTATATATAGCTTTAGTTCAGTTCTTAACAAAAAATTGTAAGTAGTTTTATATGCTAATAAGGTTTAGAAACATTTATACGAGATAATCCTATTGAGAATTAAGAATCACGCCAAACCAATCTTTCTAGCTTTATACTATATCACTCGCCGATTATCCGTAGTCTACAAAACTGCATACTTTACTCCGGTTTGCACAACTTGTTCACCTCGTTCCCTATCATAAATTTTATCCACAACCGCTCCTGGGAGTCCTGAAGATTTTCATCTATCTGCAGTATCATCAAAATTGTGCTCTTGAAGTCAACCGAAATCCCATTTACTTCTATCTAGGAATCGTATATTTTTCATTATTCTTTTATCATTCATATTCATAGTTGTTACGTACGCTCTTCAACATTTTTACTATTATATTTTAATTTACATCTGCATAAAGTTCATTTATGTATGTATGTGTATACGATCTGTTAAGGGAAGTCCGCATATCCTATAAATGGATTGCATTAACTTTTTACTCTTTTCTGTTATGGCCGAATCTCTCTGTCATATAACAGCGTTGGTACTCGCATCTTTAACACTGCATTTTTAACCACTACAACTGAAATTTGTATCAAATACAAAAAATAGTTCCATATTTTCTGGTAATGTGCTCTGGTACTCATACTAAGAATACTTTTTCTTTTGTACTTTGTTCATTAGGGTGAAATGGTCCGCAATTTTCGTTACTGGCTTCTTGATTATAATTTATTTTTATTATTTCCATTACTTAAAAATAGTTGAGTTCAGTTTAGTTTTTTTTACTATGGCGCTTCGAACGTGCCAGTTCAGCACAAATCACTTTCTTAAGTCTTAGTGTCAGAACATGTTCTCTGAGAGAGTTCTGTTTAGTGTCAAATGCTAGTCTACTACGAAATTGTTGTTGTAGTAGATTTGTTTACTATGAGTTTGACATATTTATTTATTTTTCTTTTAAATAAATCACATTTTCTTATTTAATTCCAATGAAGTTTGAATCTATATTATATTAAGTCTAGTTATGACTTTTATACATATACAAAAAGTGGCGATAAAATCTCTCTTGAGATTCTGTTGAGAGACGATCAATACAGGATGCTCTATAAGAGCTTGTGGTGTCTATATGAAGATATATGTGTACAATCAGTTCAAGAACTTGTAAGGTTAGAATATTGTATCTTAGACTTGAATGTTTCTTGTTTATTATATTATTCTAAAATAAATTTCGTCATCCACCAAGAACCAAACGTTCACCTACGGAGTCTGTGCGTTTTTAAGAAGTAGTTTGTGTATGTCTATGTAGTATATTGCATAGACATACAGAAACTACTTCATTATACCATATATGGTATAATAAAGTGGTTTGAAGATATATATTACCCGTATTATTTACCCGTATATTCACTTTTTCAACAAAACTTTTTATCACTGGTGATCTAATTTTACAAGCTTAAATTGGGTAAAAAACTTAGAAATGTTAGGATATTGGAATGGAATTTATTTTTTTAGCATTTTATATAGCATAGCTTTGAAGCATTTTATTACTGGTTGGTGATTTTTTCTCGACAACTGGACTTGACAACCCCAGGTACAGTTGTCCAATGTAAAACTAGCTAACAGTTAGTAGCAAGACTTGACATTAATAAATCCATTGATCAATTCTGGTCTAAACGTCACCCGTCCCCACCCACCCGTACGTTAAGTACATAGAATACTATGATAGCTTCTTATGATATTTAAAAAATATTTCTCTCTTTGTTGACCATTGGCTAGGTTACAGGCCCTGTGCTTTTTCTTCTTCTTAGTCCTTCTGCCGTTTTCTTCGACAACAATAACAATTTTGTAAAGATTTACTGGCTGTCTCCGAGCTATGTGGCCATTAAAATATTCGGCGAAAATATATTGGCAAAAGACCAAATACCAAAGTCATGTGTGTTCGTGGAGCAGGCCAGCTGTCCGTAGACCTGATTTATTTCAATTATTGAAGGATTTTATACTGTCATATGGCAGAATAGAAACATCTTCCACGTTACTAAATGAGACTCCGGATTCCGAGACGATCTATACTATACGCAGGAAACACATCGGTGCCTTTAACATGTGATGCTGCGCATACCATGAACGGAAAACAAAAACAACAAATCGACTGTCGACTGTCGCCTCAAATCCATTTTTACCTCGCATTTGGAAATTATGTAATTACTTCACGATTTAGTTCCAATCTAGATGGAATGAAAAAGAACGATATGAATTGAATGAATTTATCAATCAATTAAATAAAAAAACCTATGGCCTACCATAGACCTATTTCTACGTATCAAGACAGTATGTTTCTAACTTTATATCTATACACTTAAGTGATTTTTTATATTACATTTAACATATTTACGAATACGTTCAATTTTAAGCGGTTTTTGAAAAAATAGAACAATATAAATTTATTATTATTGTTTCCGGTCATGTATAGAACATAATGAATTAGGATATCATTAAATAAACGCTTCCAATTATGAATATGTTAATTAAGTAAAAGTAAAATGCTATTTAATAAAATTTAAAGCAATAGTTATGTTTTAAAATGAAGATTGTATTAAAATGAAGTAAAAATTAAAAATGAATAAAATCAGAGTGACCTCATTTTAGTTTCAGCGAACCATTTCATATTTTATCCATATCATGCAAATGTATAAAAATTTGCTTTGCCACCTTAAAACAGTTTATAAAATTCTATCGTTTCCATATTTTCTTTTCTATAAAAATTACCCTATTCCCAAATAACGTTACGACGTATTTATATTTGTAACACAACATATTCGTTAATATTATTAAATCGACACAACAATTAATAATTCATATACAAAATTCGATTATAAGCGATACATAGTAAATGAGGCGTTACGTCACTTCTATACTGAGCAAGCAGTCGCTCAAAATAGTCGATGTTTCTCTTATTTTACAGTCAATGTCTACCTAGCTGAGCCGAGCGAGCGAGGTCATTACGAAACAAACCAAAGTACGAACGTACCGATAATAAACCATTGTGGCCCGGGGGGTATGGCGTCGGGCATAGAAAGTTACGACTGAGACGGATGTCATACACTACCATAGGCCAGAGAGAGATAGCGAATTAGTCATACCTAAGAATTTGCCAGACGGCCAATACTGGCAGCGCGCCATACTGGCAATGGCATCTGTGTCCGTTCTGTGCGTGCTCGCCCGTGAGTGAGCGGAACAGAATTTTGTATAACGCTCAGCCTAGACAGCCGCGAGTCGATCGAACATCGACTTGATATTTAGCAAAAACTTATTTCAATTATAAATGTAATTTGCATAATTAAACAACAATTGTCGCATTACATGAAAGACTAAAAAGTGTCCAACATTTATAGTGTATTATAAGTTTTATATGTGGCTGTGGCAGAGTAGCGTTGTACTTAAGCATTTATTTGGCCGGCCATTTTGAATTGTGTGAAGCCGAAGCCCGAGACGGGCGCTCGTTGCTAAAAACTGGAATTTCCTTCTTCTTATCTTTAGCTTGAAAATTTGGACACAATGAAAGCCGGTAGAGATATTGAAATAATTTAGTGTTTGTGTATCCGTGTTATTGATACGACATCTGTGATTTGTGATTGTAAATTAAGTTTGGTGAAAAGATTATTTTCATTATAATAAGCTCGAATAAATACATAGAAGATTTATTACTAATTATTGGACAATGAACGTGAGTATAAACGCTGTTATTAAAAGTATTTGATGCATGTTTAGTGTTTGTTTTGATTATGTTATGATTGTACCTATTAGATTTTCTCTACTAATACAAGTCTACTATTTCTACATTCACAATATATCTTAAAATATACAGCCCTAAGTTGTTTATTTCAGTTATACTCATTATATACAATTGTTGTTTGCTTTGTTATTGAAAATTTTTTGTTTACTAACAACAGAAATATATAAAAAATCTATTTCTTGATGCATTTCTAAAAGAGATGGTGTGGTAATTCGGTTCCAATACAATTATAAAGCGACAGGTTAACTTGTTTTCAGGTTAAACATGACATCAAAGAATGAATCTGAATTCCCATCATCACCCCAAAATGATGATTCAGGTGTGTTTTAGTTTTATTTTTATTTTCTATTATATTTATTTGTTTATTAACTAAATTTAAATAATATCTGATTTTTATTTAAAATATTTATTTGCTGGTCCTAAATTCTTTTATACATAATAGACAGTTATAGCAACATGCATGTTTAATATATTTAATATTTATTATATTATTATAATTAATCTACAAATATATTTACTTATTAAAAAAAAACAATATATATATATAATTGTATTTGAAAAACAACATTAAAAATTAATATTTGTGTGATGAACAAGATTATTATGTATTATTTTAATCATATCCTTAATGAATTTTAATTGATTATGTGATAACAATATTTTAACTATAATAATAAAGGTAGATTATTATTTTTTTTATTTTTTGAGCCTGAAATTAAATACTTCAATGCAAACTATGCAAAATTTAATA
>JAKGSA010002229.1:0-21931 GCA_033558755.1 Philaethria dido
ACCTCCTGTGCGTAGCGGCGGAAGCGAAGGCTGGCTAAAGTTGCCAGAATAGTATTTTTGTTTTCGTTTTGACACTCCTACATTCTACCTGATGTGCCCCCGCGATTTGATACGGGCGACACAACTGTCTGTCATATTTTTTGTATCAATTTATATAATTTTACTTATTAGATATATTACTACTTAGTTAAAATGAGAATTACGTCGACTTGTAATTTTGAAATTTTGAGGATTATGATTTTGACAGAATAGTATATCAATAAATGCTTATAAATAATGTATCGGGCGGCCGTAAGGATATGTAAAAACTACAATATACGATCTCTACCCAACTCCCAGCAAATAGTAAAAGGGAAATTGCGAGGGACCAAGTCAAATATTGTTTTAGAGCACCTTTGCTAAGCGCCGCATCATTGGTCATCATGTTCCACTAACTGAAATCTCTGTAAACATTCCGACGTACGATCGCTTTATATGAATATATTGCACCTAAATGTACAAATAACCTGTATATATATGTAATGTAATTTTCTTATCGGATAGCTTACTTGATTCTAGAAATATACTGAGTCGGTGGAGTAAGAGAAATACTGACTTTGAATTCGTTAACTGACGTGACAAGTACCTATTTATTTACAGAAAGTATATGTAGATATTTAAATTATAAGGTTTCCTTCCCTATTCAAAATAAAGTGCGGAGAAATCAATATGGGAAATGTTGTAATTTATACAGAAGTCTCTGGAATATTTTCGACGTGATTATTAAAATAAAGTAAAATCTTGAATAATGTATTATTTTATTTGGTATTTAGTGGTTTAATATGGAGTATCTACATTTTATGAAATATTTATTTAAATTTTTAAGTGATATTTTACGTAGTTAATTACTTTTCTATGTCGCCTTCGAGGTGCAGTAGAATATAATCAAACATCTCTTTCTTGGGAGAACGATTAGTTTTAAGTTAGTTTTATTTCTTTTTTTTCCAATATTACCTTTCATTTTATTCAAGAAAAATAAAATATAAACAACTTAAATACAAACATGCCCGAATGAGTACAAATCTGCGTGTGTCAATAGTGAGAGCGTTCCCTGCGCCACGATAGTATCAATTTATGTAATGCAATAAAAGTATTTTTAAATTATTTTACTTGTTTACTTGTTTTCAATTAAATTGGTGAGCTTCGCGGTGTTCAAAATTAATTTCAAGTTTCGCTTAAGTAACAACTTCCGCTAAAATTATCTTTAGACTGAAACAATTACGCGAATGAGAACATGATGTGAAAACATTGATTGAATTGAATTTGAAAAGTGAATTTTATTGTCTAATTTGGTTTTTTTTCTTATATATATATATAAATACATAATTATTAAATAAAAATAATTTAGTTATCTCGTGAACGAATGACCGAAGATAACGCGACGTAAAATGTATGTAGTGTTTGTAGAGTTTACTGATTAGTAAAAATGTTTAAAAAAATAACAGGCGCGAAGTCGAAACCGCAACCACTATCTATTTCCACACACATTCGAAGTGTACCGCAATGCCATGTATTATTATAACGTAGAATAAATGTATATTTCTATGTATAGTGTGACCTTTACATTGTAATATCTCTAGAATTAAGTTAAGGTTGCAATAAGCTTAAGAATTATTAATTTCCCATCTCCATTTGGCATAGTACCGGCAATTCTGCTTCAGTCTCTTCTATATAACAATGGAAGCTAGATTAGTAACTAGATTTGATTTTAGGATTAGGCAAGCTTATTACAGTAAATTATTCCTTTTATAACATGTTATACTCGTATATTTAATACACTTATGTATATGCAAAAAGATAAAAATAAAATTAGTAAATATTTATATGATTTTTTTGTAAGGCTACGAGCGAAAAAATAACTAGTAATTTATTTCACTGCTATATGTACTATGGACAACTGAATTCTCAAAGTTTCATTCTCGTTACAACGTTTATTGATTGCTCATCGTGTGGAACTAGCGGCATCGCATCGTTAAAGCTTTTTAACTGTGTAAATTACGAAGAAGTCAGCAGTCGAACTCTTCGGTCAGACCCTGTTTGATTTACGTTTTAATCACATTTGGTTTTATATTATACTGATACCTGTACATTTTATATTTAATATTCATTTAAAATGTTACATTTGTAAATCAAAAAATAGTTTACATTTACGTACATATATGCTTAAGCAGACACAGAAGTTTTTAGACACAGACACTGAAGTTTTTAGATATAAATACTAGTTGTTGCTTTTATAAGATTTGCAAAAATAAAAATCTAATATATCATGAGAGTTACTTTTATATCTTATTATTATAGTACTAGTTAATACATAGATTTTACGACTGTTGACTAATTCCGTTTACAATTTTTATGAACAGGTCCATTACATATATTTTTGAAATATTACAAAATTAAAATAAGGCCAATTTAATAAACATCGTACAAATGTTTAAGAAACAGTTTGTTAGCATGAAAAAAATGGTGCTCTCCTATCTACCTTTACAATTTTGACAAATTTCATTTATCACCAAAGGGATAGCTGTAGGAAAAATTTGAATAAAAGTTGTACTATAATTTTTCATAAAGTCGACTCATCATTTTGTTCGTTACTTTCCTCCTTTATTAAGGTAATAAGTATTTGGTGAATGTCCCTAATGTCGCTTTTTAAGCTCAATAAGACGAAGAAAAAATTTGCTAAGAAATTTATACATTTAAAAAAAGTATGTGATATTGTTAGGCCTCTTAACAATTAAATCGTGAAGACAATACTTTCTTAAGCATTTTTAAATATAATGTAAAATAATATCTGTTTTATGTTGCTAAGACCAGTTAGATAGAAAAGTAGGGCTTGAGTTGGATTTCATTAAAGCCCTATTCTCGTAAGTGGGCGACCACATCAAATTACTCGATAACAGTGCTTAGGTTGCCATCTTCACTTAAACAAAATAAATAGAGAATATAATACTGAGATTGTAAACTCAGTATTATACTTTCATTTCAAAATGATAATTTGACATTAATGTACAAATGTATGTAAATGAGATAGGTATATCAGTATATTAAAATATATACATATATATTTTTTTTTTGGTTTAGTAGGTATGGCTTTTATTATTTCTTTATATAATGTATTGAATGGATATACATATTACAAGAAGAATGCAGGTTTGTTATGTCAGTTTTAATTACTTTATGTTACACAATCTATAAGATTTATTTAAAAAACAAGAACACATTCTATTTACTTTATAAATATCCATTCAGTACATCTACGATACTGAGTTGATTGTAGATACACATATATGATATACACATATATGTATTTGGTACACATCGGAGTATTCATGAACGTTGAGCATATTATACTCACACAAATTGGCTGAACAAGATATTTCGACTGAGACGTACCTACGTATAGCCTTATTTCACGTTGCCATGATTTGCTAAATTTAATTCAGCATTAAAATCTGAATTTAAAATAATTGAATTTTAGTATATATTCTTTTATGTAATTTGTAAAGATATAGTGTATTCGCACCTATATATTCAAGTCAATGTTTTTAGGATTGAAATAATTTAGTTACGTATCGCAATATTCTAGTAGTAGCAACAAAAAAAAACTAAAAATGAGAGCTAATAAGTTTTTACATTCTCAAATATTTTATTATTCTATTTAATGAAGTAAGGTACCATTGTAACTTCATATAATATGATATATAATTAAAAGCTATAGAATTGTTGCGCGAGGCCGAGCCGAGGGCAATGCGGCTCTTAAGGTAAATGTACGAAACAATATTTGATTTAGTCCCTCACAATCGCACCATTACATTCGCTCTAGGGGTTTCAATTCACTCCGCACTGTTTCTTTATATCCCCTTTTTCGCTTTGATGAACTCTTTTCGCTTTATCGTCGGGATGTGATTTATGAACGAGCTCTTAGCCAATTGCCTGCAACTGTAAGCGTGCGACGTTTTATGTCTATTGTCAAATTAAGCTCTACAAGCTGAAAAGTTTCTTTTCACAGTAAACACACACACTTTCCACAAAACTTTAACATACTGTAAATCATTATTTTTAACGTTTTTTATATAATAGGACTCCTAATATAACAGATTACCTATGAATATAATTTATAATAAAATTACCGGTTAATTTATGAATAACTCATATTATCTCCATTTAAATCTATGTGGTTTGTGTTTAAGCTATCAATACAGTCAAAAATGTTTTTTGCAAGTACATAAATTAACAGACTGAGCATGAAACTTTTGTTTTGATTGACTTCAACAAATGAAGAACGTTCTCAGTTCGACTGTATTTTTTAATGTGTATAACGCATAACTTTTTACTGGGTAATTTTGATGATTTATATATATTTTAGTATTCGGAAATACATTTTTGGAAATGTGACTTTTCGAATAGATAATAGATGTTTTTCTTCTGCTTCACGCTGTGTCCCGCACATATGAAGGCAGCCAGAGGTAACTAGAAAATCTAGTGTTAAGACACTCCGGCCTCTTTTAATATTACCGTTCCCCACATTCCGCCGAAGGGAGGCATTACGTGCTGAGTTGCGGAACACAAGGCTGCGCTTTGCTTTGTTACCACAGCGAGGAAATCAAAATACAAATAATTATTTTTTTAATATTTTTATTCCCTGAAGTGGGAATCGAACTCACAATCTGTCGCGTTTATAGTCACACACTTGTGCCTCAGCGACAATTATTTCATCATCGCGATCATCGCGAAAGTCATTATTTTGATGATTAATTTTTTTAATGTTCCATTTAAATTTAATTAAAATTGATTTTCGTTTTTTGTTAAAAACTATAACAAATATAAAGCGTATAGTTGTTCAAAGTAGTGTACAAAGAAGAAGAGTATAGTTTAATTGAAAGAAAATATATCACTTTACATAAAGTAATTAACGCCTGTCGTGGCGCAGAGGCACAAGCGTGCGACTGTAAACGCAACAAGTTGTGGGTTCGATTCTCTCTCCTGGAAATGAAAAATTCTTTTATTTCCTAAGTTTTTGGTAATAAGGCAAAGCGCGGCGTTGAGTTCCGCCACTCAGCACAATACCTCAATTCGGCGAAAAGTGGGGAACAGAGTGTCTTAACACTAGGTTTCCTCTGCCTACCCTGCTATATGCGGGACACAGCGGGAAGCTATGTATGTATGTAATTAACTTATCTATTTATTTAGTTACAGTCGAACGATGCATATTGTGGAGTTTCATGAAATTCTTTAGATTCAATTTTTATTTTTGTTTGCTTTTTTAAAATTTTAATTATATTATAAGAGGCATAAACAAAAAAATTTCTGTAATCATAAGTAGTCATATATATCAATATTTTACTTACTTTCACCTGTTTAAGTAAAGGGTGATAAGCTCTAATAATAAATATTTCTACTTCTGTCCAACATGTAACGTAGCAGACGTTTAGATATTCGAAGATATTTCGGATTGGGTTAAGATTAGGTGACACACAATGCCGTCCTTTGTCCAATTATTGCAACATAATATGATTAGCAACATATTTTAAATTAAATTTCCACCAAGCTACGCACAAACAGTCAAATTTATTACGAGACAATATTTCTTTGTAAATGTATCATTTTATAAAATAACCTTTTATTTCTAATAACCATTTTTAATCTGACTATGAGTACATATTACATTGTTCGTGGAACGCTGTAAATGTCAGCGTCTGGCCATCGTGTTTTATCAATATTATACTTGTGTGTGCATGTGACCACCACCATAACTGTAAGTAGGCCAGCGTCTAATTAATTATTTTTAAAGTTTACCTTTAAGTTAGTCTTTACGAAGCTATCTCTATTAATTAATATACCTATTATGGTTTTCACATTTTCAACTAGAGAGGGAGAAAATAATGTATAAGTATAGCATAGTATAGTATAGTAGTACGAGTAAGGTTATGCTGGTAGATTTTCTTTTATGATATCGGCGTAATACAGTTGATTATGGAATGAAATTACTTTTGTCGAGATGTTTGTATTTACTACATTTACATAAAAAAAATTAGTGCACGTATTGTTTTTTTTGTTTTTTTTTTGTGTTCACTGAAATATAATGACAGGAAGCGGAAAAGGGTCTATTTTCTTTCAATCCCAAAATTCTCTACTTAACAAATACCATTAGTGAGACGCTCTCATAATGTGAGCTCTTTGTAAAATAATGTGAATTTATCTAATAAATGGATATATAAAGTATCTATTTTAAATATTTATTCTAATAGCTTATGAACACAAAGAACTTACTAAAACGAAGACGTAGATCGCTAGAAGACAGCCAACTTCTTGATTGTATTTTATAGTCCTCATCATTCCTTTTAGCGACTTTAGATGTTTCATAAAATTTCAACTTATGCTAGTACAACAACGCGAAACTTTTCCTATATAAACTACCTAAAACATTGGTGCAGGAAATGTTGTTTTCAAGCTAAATATTTAACATGTTCTGTCATTTCTTTTTTAATGTAAATAATTCATAAGACACGAACTTATGAGCAGAATAATGATTTATTGTTCCTTACATAAGAAAGCATTAGTTAAAACCAATAAGGAAAAGAAACGTCTCACATACACAGAGAAGCTAAATAATTATATTTGTTCAGAAGTAATTACAAGCTTTTATTTAAGTTACCGTATTAGTTAGTGTGGGTCAAGTCTTATAAGTTAAACTTGACCTACTTCCCGAGTGGGTAAGTGTCCGATTGAAATTTAATTAATAATAATATTCGAGGATTAATGACATTGCAATTATGTATTATTATTACACGTATTGTTATTAACGCAAAAAAAAGTTTTTAAAAAAAAAACAGTCTTACTATATTGTATTCACTTATCCATTGTGTGAGATAAATAATATTTTTTTGTTTTTGTAAATATAACTCTTTGGGTTGGTTGAAGTTTGGTTGGTTGGTTGGTTGGTAAATATAATTCTTTATAACTCTTTATATTGGTAAATATCAGGATTGTAAATTTTTAATATAAATCTATATGTAGTAAATTTAAGTTTTTGGACTTTGGATTTCCGCACAACTTTTATTAAAGACTTTTTATTTCTTACGGCTAAGTGAATATTAAGACTACTTTGTTTTCTTCTATAAAGACATCATGTTTACCTGGTGAGGTGGTTCTCAGCTACCAGCTGGGAAATGTACCTATAATAGTTTAAACGGGATTTAAGCCCCCAACAACTGTATACTTAAATATTTCTCGAGCACACCGCGATGTCTCTAATATTAACTTCAATGTATATTAAACCTGAAATAATTAAATTCTATTAAAAACACTATGATTAAATTTTTTACTGGGAAATTACAAAAAAAAAAATGAAGTACTTAAAACAAGCGAAATAATACTAAGATCTACTTTCGATTAATTGAACTTCGTGTATTTAATATTAATAACCTTTTGTATTTAAGTATGTTACTTTTAAACGCTTAAAATTTTGTAAATTACGAAATATAAATTTCAGTTTCTATGACATTATTTGAATATATGATATATTCTTTGAAATTTATTACATAGTACATTGTATTACTTTTTTTATTATTTTTGTAGCAAAGTCAAATATAATATATTTTTAAAACAAGTATAAATCTCTCGCTTCGACAGTTTTAATATAAATAAAAAATTGTTATGCCGATATCTGATATAGTAAATGTTATAGTTGTACCTACTACATTTTGTAGAAGAAATATAGGTATACAAAAAATCTTATTAACAAATCTCTGGTAATTGTCATTACAGGCAAAGAGGGGATGTAAGGATCCTCGAAGCACTGTTGTTTAAATCTATACTAATATATAAAGCTGAAGAGTTTGTTTGTATGTTTGAACGCGCTAATCTCAGGAACTAGGGTTCGAATTGGAAAATTATTTTTGTGTTGAATAGACCATTTATCGAGGAAGGCTTTATGCTATATAACACCACGCTGCAACTATTAAGAGCGAAGAAATAATGGAAAATGTGGAAAAAACGGGGAAAATTATTCATCCTTGAGGGCTTCCGTTGCGTGCGCTGCGAAAACGGTTCAAGATACCAAAAATATGTATGAAATTATTTCTCTTGAAAAATGTCCGCGACAGTATATATCTATCTTTTAAGATTAACTCACTAAAATCGTTTATATGGTAATCAAATTTGGTCGAAATTAGTGCATTATTTGTTAAGAGTTGTATCATCGTAATAATATTAATCTTTATCCAAATAAATGTGTTGTTGATTAAGAGTATTTAATTGTGAACAAAATTGTCTTTGACGTCACTTAATTTCAATGAACATCTTAGAAGATATTACAATTTTAATATAATATAAATTGCTTACGTTACTAAGTGACTGACAGACTACGTACAGGCGAAACTACTGGACGAGAGTTTCTTGAAATTTCTACGAAACGAGTGGTTTTAACTTTTATACTCTACGCGGGCGAGTTGAGGCCATCGTGGCATTCTGCTCCTTGCAAACGAAGTTGCGGGATACAGTTAGTCATTTAAGAAGACCAATGACCACATGCATACTACATATGTATATACTTTTATCGCTACTTTTATGTATAGGTATATTTTTATATGAAAGATTTTTGTCATTATTTCGTTCTTTATACAGACTAATTGTTAAATTATTATATTATATTTTTTCACTCAACAAATTTTTATTCATAGAAAAAATAAATTAAATTTGGTATATTTGAGAGCTGGTTTCAAGTGATGTTTTGTACACGGCACATAAATTGAGGGCGACCGGTGGCGTGGTCATTTCCTTTTAATAAAAGATAACTGCATACTGGCATTGGGCGACTCTACAGTATCCTCATATTGGTACTTGGAATAATTTTATATGTTTAATATATCTTTAAAATCATAAATATAGTACATTGTAAGTAGTTGATTTGAAAATGGGCATCATTTTAACAAATTTAATTCTATCCAATAAAGTTACATATAAATTTTGTAATATTGTGGGAGTACGGGAGCTATACGTATTTATCACACTCAGACTAAATCTAGGTTAAGGAATAGTTAGAATTAGGGTCTCAAGGGTCTTACCCGACGTCGTATAGCTTCGTTTGAAAAGGAATTCTGGCTTAAGATATTGGTTGCCTCAGTCAGGGCACATACATAGGATAGCGTCCTATACTAAGCGCTAATACAGAATCTCGTTACGGGAAAGTGGATTTCTGAGCTAAAATCATGTATTGACGTACCAATTATTTAAAAACATCCAAAATATTATTTAGCCATGTTGCTATCATATTGCTGAATCAGAAATGATAAAATCATAGATTATGTATTTATGTAAGATAAAATAATATATTAAAAAATAAAAATAATATGTTAAATATTCAAAATTAAACCTTTAATATTTAACACTAAAGGTTAAATTAGAAATTCGTAAGTGTATAGCATATATGAGGTTGACATAAATATTTTAGAAGCGTGCACATCAAACGTACCTTTGCTTTGTCACACAAAGACCAGCGCACTCTACATGCATATTCATGCTACAGAATAATTGCGTATTAATGGCCGATATGTGAAGCGTTCAGACCTCATCGATATGAGACTTTGATGCATTACTCTACCTCACTGACCACGGGGAATCTTTTTTTTATTTTATCCAAGAATATTTTTATTGATGCCCGTCTATAATACATCACGATGTTTTTATCTTAGTTTATATTCTGAATGGAATCTTAACCTGTTTCTAAGTACTCAATGTGTTTATAGATATATTGTTACTATATTGCGTGTTGAGTAGCGAAATCAGTAGTGTGCTTTATCATAATAGGACTTTGTTAAATAATTAATTAAAGGTGTTTATCGCTGAATTTCAGTTCTTAGTCTATGGTTGTTAATATCGATTCGACTAACCTTAGCCTTAACCCGAGGTCAGAACGATGTACTCGTATATATAAACCAGATAACGAGAAATCAGAACATTCGTTCTCATGTTTATTGTCACGAATATGACTGCTTCTGAGCACTTATGTTACTTCAGCCAAAGCTTGCATTACAATTTTTCAATATAATCATTTATAGTTTAGCAAGCTGACGAAGAAAACTGCCTTCAAAAAAATGGACTAAAAAGTAAAATTATTACGTATAACTCCATAACTATTCGTCAAATCTTAAGTACAGGACATCGCGGCGCCTTGGGACAGGGTCTGAGTGTTAACGCAATTGGTTTTGGGTTCAATACCACTTGGGGGAAAGATTATATTTAGATTTTCATTTCTCCGTTCTGGCAAAACCAAATCCGGCATTAAGTTCTGCCACTTAATATGTTAAGTGTCAACATCTCGAAATCGAGCGGAAAGCGGTGAGTTGAGTGTCTTGACAATAGGTTCTCTTTTATTACCTTACTACCTATATGAGATAAGTGTGAATCTACAAAATAAATGTTATCTTTTCTTTTCATATTTTTATTTGATAAAAGAATGATCAAAACCTACCCAGTAAAATGCCGTAATATACATAAAAAAAAGAAAAATACAATCGAATTGAAAATCTTCTTCGTTTTTGAAATCAGTTAAAAATAACCTTAAAATTAACAAATATTAGGTACGCTTATTTTACGTTACTTCAAATTGTAGTGTAAGGAATAATTATAATTATAATAATCTGCCCGCAGGGCAGCTTGTGGCGAGCTGTTGGGGAGTGGCGACCCCACGGACCTGAGACCTCCAGAGGGGAATTGTAATTTATCCCCCGCCTCTGGCTTGCCTTCATTGGCCGGCAGAGTGGAGCGCAAGAGCTATATGCTCGAAAGGGTGGAAGTGCTCAATCTGCGTAATAGCGGGGAAACCCGCTCACGAGCGCACTCGCGATGGTGAAACTGGTGCACACCTCTCAACACCCTTAGCCGACCACACCGATGTTGCGCCCGAGGCACTACGCCGCTTTGTGGGGGCCCATCTAGTGGGAGGCGAGTCACCGTCCGCTAACCTTTTAATTTGAGACTGTTGAAAAGGCGGACGTCCGGTAGTCTCAATCAATAGCCCAGTACTTAGTCCATCCAAACTCCATTCCATAGCCCTATTTTAGTTTTCCATATGTTCCATAGCTCCTACGCATTGACCGGTGACCATCTCTGAGCAATTGCCTATGGTTACTCAGAGATGTATCCCGGTCAATGCGTCAGATTAAAAAATATAGTTGTCTCAAAGGGGCCTCTACGTGTTGGACCTGTGTCCCCACGCAAGCCTTCCAAAGGACCGGGTTCCTTTGAACCCGAGAACTTATAATGAGATACATAATAATAATTATAATTATAATAATACGAGTATACCGACGTAAAGTCGAGTTTCGGCAAACCGAAAAAGAAAAAATATTATAATAAATTATCTTATAATCCTTACCTTTCCTAATGAAATATAATGCACACAGTTAAATTGCAATCTTGAATATTATACTTATCCTGTTTTAATCTAAAATTTGTTCACAATAATAATTGCACATTATCAGTCGAGTTCTCTGATAAAAAGGATGAGTTATGTACTTATTAAAGCACTTATACTAATAATTTCTTACAGGCGCGTTACAAATAGAGGACATTGTCGTTTACGATAGTTGCTGAGTAAAATGGCTGCAAAGTTTCGATTTCGTCGTAAATCCTGTCGCTACAGAGCCTAACTTAGTCGCTTAATATCTTGCTCTTTGCTGACACTTTTCCAAACATTAAGTTGTAGAAACTTTAAATTGAATGTCTGTGTTACGTATAGTTGTAACTTAAATGCTTTATATATAAAAAAACATTTTCTAAGCTTTGTAAACTTGTAGCTTGTGTTCTAGAGACATGTTTTACTGATATTATATTAATATAGTTACTTATTTACGTATATACACCTTGGGACTTATTTAACTGTATATGACTGGTGTGAGCTTAAATTCAAATAAATCTTTAAAAGGTATACGGGAAGGGGACTGGACACTTAAATGAAACGCAAATGAAAATAAAAATAAAGGATTGTTCTGTCTTATTTCATTTAATATTAAATTAGGAACTTCTTTATTTATATTAATCAAACCCTGTTTTATCACAATTTTTCATGAAAATATACTGTTTCTAATAAGGTCAAATTTTTTGCCGTCAAAAAATGGCAGGTAGCCCCGAACACTTTATTCAATGATGGTCCAACCGCTTTTTAGCCTTGTGAACATCACAGTTATAATAAATATTCGATGAACACAGTCTTCGCAGGCACAGTCTTGGCATTCCTGACAAGGCATTCAGAGTCTCATCAATGTTTCTTCGTGAACAATCCATACAGTTTCTTTTTCTCTAAGAAACATTTTGGATATTTTCCTTTACTTTTAAAACCTTTTTGTTTTGTTCTTTTGACTACACTTAACAGGGGTCTCGAATTCGGGCGGAAAGTGGGGCACAGGCTTTACACAAAGCATGCACGGCGGAATAAGCGTGAAGCTCTAAAAAAATATTACAAATAGATAGCTCAGCGTCAGTTCCCTTCGTTCTCAATGTTCGGTTTGAACGTTTTAATAACGGATATTAACGCTACGTTTAGTCTACCTAGTATTTGTATTAGTAATGATATCCGATAATTATAAACTCTGCAATTTGTGTTTTATAATCTTGTATGTATGTTGGTATGTATTTATATTTTATAATCTTTGCCATACTATGCATGGTGCTTTGTGTTTTGTATGTTCCTTTATACTTGTTTTCTTTTTTTTGTGTGTGCAATAATGAATTTATATAGATAATTTCTATCTATCTATCTATTTCAATGAACCATCGTTGTCATCGAACATTGGGCCTTATATTTTACGTATTCACCAAGTAGGTGACCGAGTAAATATTTAATAAACAAACTCTACTTTTGTGTTTTTAATGTTGCCTAAAATCATTACTATTCTAAATGTGCCACTATTGCTATCGTAAATGCCTTACGATAAAAATAAACAATAATTATATTTAAACACATTATAACAAAAAAATTGTACAATATAAAGAAATATTTTAGAACTTATAGGTAACTCAAAACAATTATTTAAATTACACTCACCTCTCCCCCCAATCTTGTTTGACAATGTTAACTTAGAGCTTAGTGATAGTGTGAGAAATTTGGGAATCAGAATGGACAGTACTTTTTCCTGGTCGGAATCAAGTTGAAACTCAAGTTGCTGAGATTAGCCGTAAGATCTTTTGCGCTGTAGGAAGTTTGAGGAGATGGAAAAATCTCTTGCCAATAAAAACTAAAATATCCTTGGCTCAAACCCTTCTCCTTCCTATACTTGATTATGCGGACTCATGCTACTTAGATCTATCTCAACAACTACTTAATAAACTTGAACGGATGCAAAACGTTATAATTCGATTTATTTTTGGACTGAGGAAGTATGATCACATAACGCAATATCGTACACAGCTTAAATGGCTAACTGTAACAGACCGACGACACTTGCATGCTCTCACCCTTCTTTACACAATCCTCTACAATCCTGTCACTCCCTCGTACCTCAAAGAACGTTTTAAGTTCTTGGGGTCCAGCTCTCTCCTCTCCCAGTACCTTCGTTCCCGTAATAACAATCTCCTTGAAATTCCTCTCCGCCGCACGAAATGCTATGGAGACTCTTTCACTGTTAAAGCAGTTAAACTCTGGAATGCGCCGCCAGTTGAGATCAGGCAATCTCAATCACTTGAAATTTTTAAACGTAAACTGAAAAACTACTATTTAAAACAGAATATATAATGTGCTTACTGTATTTATACATGTATTTCTATATTTGTACTATATGTGTATACCATTTACTTATTTTGTATGTATGGATGTATGCATGTATGTATGTATGTATGTATGTATGTATGTATATATATATATATATATATATATATATATATATATATATATATATATATGTATGTAAAATTAATACTTTTTGCGCCCTACTGCTGTTTCTGATCCATAGTTTTATATTTTTAATGGTTGCCTGTAAGAAATCACTTATAGTGATAAGGCCGCCATTGCACATAACGTTTTTTATCATGTTTTATGTATTGTTATTATGAGTATTGTAAAATTGTATGTGCAATAAAGTATTATTATTATTTGTATCTCATTATAAATTCTCGGGTTCATAGGAACCCGGTCCTTTGGAAGGCTTGCGTGGGGACACAGGTCCAACACGTAGAGGCCCCTTTGAGACAACAATATTTTTAATCTGACGCATTGACCGGGATCCATCTCTGAGTAACCATAGGTAATTGCTCAAAGATGGTACCGGTCAATGCGTAGGAGCTTATGAACATATGAAACACTAAAATAGGCCTATGGAATGGAGTTTGGATGGATCTAAGTACTGGGCTATTGATTGAGACTACCGGACGTCCGCCTTTTCAACAGTCTCAAATTGAAAGGTTAGCGGACGGTGACCTCGCCTCCCACTAGATGGGCCCCTTACTAAAGCAAGTAGTGCCCCTCGGGCGCAACATCGGTGTGGTCGGCTTAAGGGTGTTGAGAGGAGGTGTGCACCGGCTTTCACCATCGCGGAAAGTGAGCTCGTGAGCGGTTTCCCCGTTATTACGCAGATTGAGCATCTTCCACCCTTCCGAGCATATATAGTTTCGCGCCCACTCATGGCCAATGAAGCGCAAGCCAGAGGCGGGGATACCATAATTCCTCCGGAGGTCCAGGTCCGGTGGGGCGTTTCACTCCCAACAGCTCGCCATTACTGAGCCGCCCTGCGGGCTTATTATTATTATTATTAATAAGATATTAAGTAGGCAACCAAAATACTTGACTCTCTTTTGAAAAAAAATCCACTCTATTAGGCTTAGTTAAGGATATGAAAATATTAAAAGTTGACAAAAGTTACGGACCACAATGTGTTCGTAGTGATCAGAATAAATATAAGAAAAAAAAACAAAATAAATTAAAAATCGCTTCAGCCTATGACATGTGTCTCGTCTAATCATTTCTCATGGCTGTCAGGGTGTAAGAAAAAATGTTTGGAACGTATGCCTTTTTACTATGACGGGGGTACTGTCTTTACAGTTCCATTCGAATAACATTTTCATATCAACTTTATTCAAGTGAGTTAGCGACTTATCTTGGCTTCTCTTTGAGGATATTAGGTGTCAATTATTTCATTGTATTAAAACGTGAAGGAATTTTTGTATTTATGACAATTTTGCAGACGGAGTATGAAAATTGGTATATGTATAGTATACATGGAAAAGTGCAGAAAAGCAATATTTTTTGTACCTTCACGCTGTATCCGATAGCGATTGTAGGTTTTACTCTTCATTTTGAGGGTAGCCGAAATCCAAATCCAACATCCAAAGGTTGCCTGGAAGAGATCGCTTTAAGCGATAAGGCCGCCTTATTGTACGCTATTACTACTTCTATGTTATTTGTTTATTTGTGTGCAATAAAGAATATTTGTATTTGTATTTGTAGCCGCGGCGTTGAGATGCGCCACTCAACACGCTATTTTTGTAATATGTGCGGAAGGAGGTACGGAGTGATTTACCACTAGGATCTCTTAAGAATTTTTGTTTTCTGTTTGCGTTACTAAGCTTGTAAAAAATGAAAGAAATTGCTATTTAGTTAGCAAGTATCATATAAATTTATTTTCTATAAAAAAAAATGTTTACTTCATATCAAATGTATGAATTGCAATTCATCCATTTTGGAATGCGTCTAAGTATTCCGTAAAACAAAAAAATAATCAAAATATTTTAACGGCTATCGTGGCGCAGAGGTGCGTGCGACTGTAAACGCGACATTCCTGGGTTTGGTAACAAGGCAAAGCGCGGCGTTGAGTTCCGCCACTCAGAACGCAATGCCTCAATTCGGCGGAAAGTGGGGGACGGAGTGTCTTAACACTAGGTTCTCTCTGCCTACCTTGCTCTATGTGGGATACAGCGTGAAGTTATGTCTGTATGTAATCAAAATATTTTCTTTTTTTATAGTAGCACGTTTTTACACAAAGTAGAATAGTGAAAGAGTGTACTAGTGTCAAGACACTCCGTTCTCTACTTTCCGCCTGAAATCGAGACACTGCGTATTGAGTTAATGCCATGTTTAACTTATCAGTGGACTGACGGTGGAAAGAAAATAAGTTAAATATAATCATTAACTCGAATGAGCATCGAACCCACAACCAATCGCGTTTACAGTCAGTTGTTGTCCCACTGCACCACGAAGAGCATTTAATTTTTTTTTAGCTTCACGCTGTATCCCGCATATAGCAGAAGTAGGCAGAGGGCACCAGAGAACCTAGTGTTAAGACACTCCGTTCCGGCCGGATTGAAGCATCGCGTGCTGAGTGGCGGAACTCAAGGCCGCGCTTTGCCAAACCTAGGAAATGAAAATACTAAGCTTTACATTTCCTGGATTGGGGAATCGGAGAACTCACAACATCATGTTTACAGTCGCACGCTTGTGCCTCTGCGCATACGACGGGCGTTTTTTGATTTCTTATTTTAACTATAATAATAGTAGTTTTTAAAAATAATTTGCTTTTACTACTATAAGCGGCTCAAATCACTTTGTTTGCTATCAAAATAATTTTAGCGGCAGCCAAAGAAGCTCTTTAACTAGCTGACCGCTTAAGTGAAGTGCAAATGTAAGAAACACGTGTTTGCATTATTGGCTATTGAATGCAAAATTATATTTTTACGGTATACTTGACCGTTTCATAAAGGAGGTTATGAATTCAGTATTTTTAATATGTATGCTACCTTTTAGCTTATTTTATGGATGCCGGATGGCGAACGAGCAGAAGGACCGCCTGATGGTAAAGTGGTTACCTTTAGCCCATGAAGACATCACAGCACAAAGAGATGTACTAGATGGATACAGATGGAAGGGAGGGATAATGTGGTAGTCCGCTATCGGAACCACCACATTGGGGAAAGGATGGGTGGGAAGGGAAAACCTGGCTTCACATGCCATGTCGAACCGGAACACATCGCTAAGATGTATTTGGCGGTTCGTCTTTGACATGATAGTGGTCACTGAGAGCCAGATGGAGGACGAACCTCCCTACCACCACCACCAAAAAACCTTTTAGCTTTTTACTGGGTTTCATGATTCTTTTATGGTGAACGATGGCGGAGGAGATGAGAAGAACTTTGGTGAGCAGCATTTGAAACGCAGACTACATAATATTTGAAACATTTGGGTGGCTGGGAAGCCAGTAAGGAAATTTTAGAGTAGCCGGTATAAGATGTGAAGAGTATTTAGTAATTTCACTATCAATTTTGGTGATGATCTTTTTTTTAGGTCTTTAGAATGTTAGTTTCTTTTTTTTGCAATTTTATGCCCAATATTTTCCTGGCGACCTTTTTTTTAGCTCTCCACCTTTCTTGACATTTTTTTTTTAACTTCACACTGTAACCCGCATATAGCAGGGTAGGCAGAGGGAACCAGAGAACCTGAAGTGTGTTAGTGTTAGTCTTTCAACAATTGCGTTCCCCACTTTCCGCCAGATTGAGGTATTGCGTGTTGAGTGGCGGAACTCAACGCCGCGCTTTGCCTTGTTACCAAACCCAAGAAATGAAAATACTAAATTTTACATTTCCGGCCGCGTTTGCAGTCGCACGCTTGTGCCTCTGCGCCACGACAGCCGTTATTGGCAATTACAATTTTAAGTCCCCATTTTCCTGGCGACCTTTCTTTTTAGGTCTCATACTTGTACTTTAAAAAGTTAGGCAAGCCGGTGGGAACCGTGTTGTATGCGCGCCTCGCCACTGATAGCTAGTGCTTTTGATGAGAACGGAGTGTTTTGACACTAGGTCCTATAGTTCTCTCTGTCTACCATGCCATTTTTTTGTTAAAATCTAAATTTCCTAAAGCAAAGCGCGGCGGTGAGTTCTGCCACTCAACACGCAATGCCTCAATTTGGCGGAAAGTGGGGAACAGAATTGTTGCAAGAGAACGGAATGTCCTAACACTAGGTTCTCTGGTTCCCTCTGCCTACCCCGCTATATGCGGGATACAGCGTGAAGTTAAAAAAAAATTCCTAAGACAATCTGGAAGTATTAAGAATTCAACAAATGGCATAGACACTTGAAGTAGCCTAATTATTTGTGAAAGCACAGAATTTCGCTATAAAGTTTTATTGCTTACTTAAACGGTTCTAATCGAGACACGACTCAAATACTCGTAAACATGTTTTATTAAATCATTTTCTCGTATTTTCCTCGTTTCTCGTCTCCGTTTTGCCTTGATAAGTTCAGATGTTTCGATTGTGTATATAAAATGTTATGGTTATTGTCAATGAAATGTACCTGAGTGTTGAGTTTGAAATGTTTGTTAATATATTTTTTTAGACACTGTTTTCACGTTTCCACTTTGTGACGGAACATAACGCCGTGCTTTGCTAAAGAAACGAGAAAATAAAAATACTGTGGTAAGTATAATTTAATATTTTCATTTCCAGGAATGGAAATCGAACCCTCAACCTGTCGCGTTTACAGTCGCACGCTTGTACCTCTAAGCCACGACAGGCTTCAATTCATAATTGTTCATATAGATTACGTTACGTTACGTTTAGTGTGCGAATAATTCCTAATAATATTGTAATAACTTACATACATACGTCACAAATTTGGATACAAATAACACATATAATTATAAAGAAACCCGACTTTAGGAAGCAAACACAAATAAAGTTAGCTATAAAAGCTAGTTAAAAAAAAGTGACTGGATTTAAGGTCGTTCTGACCTTGAAGATAAAGCGTGAAGTTGAAAAAAGAAAGAAAAAAGGTACTTTAAATAGAAATATTTTTTCCCCTCACGCATTATGCTTGATAGGCAGAGAAAATCTATAAATGTATTTATTAACTTTTTATGTATTAACTTTTTAACTTTTTTTATTTTTATAGGCTTTGCATATAAGCGAAGAAATGGCAACGCCACTGTTACCGAACTAGACTGGGAAAAATAGACTTTATAACATGTTTTCGCTTTCAATCAGACAAATAAAATTTTGTAATACTATTTTATCGCACTTTAATTTTTTTTCACGTATAAGAAAAGTATAAGTGCATATTTATAGGATCTTATTTTGTTTGGTGGTAGGAGGTTCGTCCTCCGTCTGGCTCGCGACCACTATCATGTCAAAGACGAACCGCCAAATATCTTGTGATGTGTTCCGGTTCGATGGCATGTAAGCCAGGTTTTCCCCTTTCCCACCCATTCTTTCCCAAAAATGTGGTGGTTTCGATAGCGGACTACTACATTATCCTCCCCTTCCATCTCTATCCTCTAGGTTGGCAACGCATCTACAACATCTCTGGTGGTGTAGATGTTCATGGGCGAAGGTAACCACTTACCATCAGGTGGTCCTTCTGCTCGTTTGCCATCCGTTATCCATAAAAAAAAAAAATAATCTTAACCACACTTATAAGAAAGGGTAGAAAGTAAAGAATACAGTTTGTAATGAGCTCTTTGATTTTCGCGATTATTACACGTATTAAATGAAACTATTTTAAGTCTACCTGTGACCACGGACTACTGTAAAGTGTTCGAAATGTCAGGTTTCCAAAAATGTATTTCCGAATTCTAAAATATACGCGATTAATCCGGTAATAATTTTTTTTTATTTTAACACAGCTTCTTTTCAGTTAATCTATTAAAATGGTTAAAAAGTAAAATATTATATAGTTTTTTTCTAAATAAGAAGAAGTTTCACGCTTTATCCCATATAGCACAGTACTTAGAGAACCTAGAGTCAAGACACTCAGTTCTCAACTTTCCAACCGAATTTGAGACAAAGCGTATAAATAGCAGAATTCAACGCTGCACTTCTGCCTTGCCAGAAAAAGAAATGTAAATACTTAAAATGTAATCACAATCCTGAATGGAAATCGAACCTACAACTAATAGTTAGTCAGATGGCTTCTATTTTCTGGCTTATTTTAGTTACAACCACATGCAAGAGGCCATAAACCCTACAACACAAGCATCATTAATGACACGTTTCACAAAAGTTAGTGGAAATCTGTCACAATTAAGTGTCGCTCGGACTGTATACCAGCTAATAAACGTAATGTGCTCACTTCGTACATGTGTAATGTGAAAATATCTGGCAAATGAGTTCACAGTACGAAAAAGTACCTTCGTTTATGTTATCCTTGTATTTTTAATATTTTATAATGTTAATAACACACATAGCATACGAAAAACATCTTTTGGAAACACTTAAAAATTTGAACGCAGCGGGTTTCGAACCCGCGTCTCTTGAAAAGTGTGGAAGCGCTCTACCCAAAAAGCGTTATACGTTCTTTTCGAGCTACGTCGGAGTTCTTATACGCTTGTTACAACAGATTTTAGTTGTTACCGTGTATATACCAGCTAATAAACTTAATGTGCTCACTTCGTACATGTATAATATGAAAATATGTGGCAAATGAGTATATTGCAGGAAAGTGTATGACTTTGGTTTAAAATAGTCTTTGTAATTTTATGCAAGCCCGCACTTTGGAATATGTAAAGTGAAGCTCCTAGAAAGAGTGATACGTATTGTGTGTCCTTTACGGTCATTTTTTATGTTGTGTCAGATGGCAAAATGTTTAGACACTTAATAAATTATAATAGACACCTGTTGTGGCGCAGAGGCACGAGCATACGACTGTCACGCGACAGGTTGTGGGTTCGATTCCCACTCCAGAAAATGGAATTTTTTATTTCCTGGGTTTGTAACATGGCAAAGCGCGGTGTTGAGTTCCGCCACTCAGCACGCAATGTTTTTATTCGACGGAAAGTGGGGAACGCAGTGTCTTAACACTAGATTCCCTCTGTCTACCCTGCTATATGCAGGGTACAGCGTGAAGCTATGTATGTAATTCTAATGTATGTATTATAATATTAATATCCATACTCTGTATTTATTCATGTATAAAAACGCTTGCGTTACGGCGCGACTAACAGATAATGTTCACGCGAAACTACTGGACATAGAAAGCTGAAATCTTTCATGTAAGCTCCTTAGGGAGTGTAGAGGATCATTAAAAGAGGATTTCTTGAAGTCCCCATGAAAGTGAGAAAAAAAACTTTAAGTTAGGTAATTTAAAGTAGTTATCACATATATTGAAAAAAATCAACGAGTTAACCATTCTCTCAGTGGATTTACATACAAGAACAGAAAACTATATTTACATAAATACTGAATGCACTAAACAGTATTTAAATAGGCTAAACTCTTGTCTGGAATAAAATATCTAACATCGGCACAAAGTGCGACACAAACAATGAAATGGGGGCAAACGGCAGGGACAATGTACAGCGAAGTTACTCTACGAGCGATACGAGTAGGTTTTAATGTAACTGTGTATATGATGACTGAAGTAAAAATCTTTTAGTAGTTATCAGCGAGGGGTGAAAATTTTATAATAGTAACCAGAGAATCTAGTGTTAAGACACTCCATTCTCTTTCAACAATTCCGTTCCCCACTTTCCGCCGAATTTAGTTTTTTTTATATATTTATTTTAATCACTACGGAGACGTGGTCGACACTTTTGTCAATTTTCACTATATTTTCATATCACTTAACTAAGCTTGGGAAATAAGATAATTTTTTTTATAGACAGTCAAAGTATTTTTCTTGCTGGGTATATTTCTAGACCTTGCTTTTTGCAAACACGAATTACAATTTAAATTCCACATTTTCATGGCGACCTTTCTTTATTTTTTATAAGACAAAACGCGACGTTTAGCGCTGCTACTCAACACGTAATATTTCAAATTCAGGCGGAAATA
Organism: Philaethria dido; assembly: GCA_033558755.1. NCBI lineage: Eukaryota > Metazoa > Arthropoda > Insecta > Lepidoptera > Nymphalidae > Philaethria > Philaethria dido. The sequence goes on from JAKGSA010002229.1 coordinate 21,786, forward strand.
GAATATGTCTATCCAACATTCGGCTATCTACTACCTACCTTGCTGTGCTGGATAAGGCGTGAAATTGCTTTTTTTGTAGCAATTTCTTTTGTACTAAAAATTTTTTTGTATTTATAGTACAGAATAGCAAAAATGTGAACTATTGA